>CAIGQZ010022438.1:0-15190 GCA_903798205.1 Danio tinwini
CCGCAATTTAGACTCTCTTTCACAATTTAAATCCAAACTCCAAACAAGGGGCTTCCTGAGCACCCTACTTGGCTGCACCCAGGGGCCGTGGTAGCCGGGTGTTGGCGTGAACGACCCCTGGGCACACCGCGTCCTAGGTGCGCTGGGCCTGGACAGAGAAACACGTGGGGTTGAAGTGGACGGAGTGCCGCGGCTGTATTGTGCACTTACCTCAGATGAGCGGACTGGCACACGGGACACAGCGAGCGAGGCTCGCTGCGCCGTGAGTTCAGTGCGCCTCACCTGCAGAAGGCGGATGCGTTCATCCAGCCGTCCCAGCTCCATGTCCAGCACCTCCATCGATGTCTCTCCTGCACACAAAGACAGAGACACAAGCGACATCGTACAGGGTAAACGAGCAAAGCCAGTAAGTGAGAAAATTAGGGAATGAAAGCAGTCGGTAGCTTTAGCTGACTAGCGATGCTAGCAGGCCAAAGCTACAAACAACAGGCGGATGCTCAAGAGACAGAACGTTTTTAAAGTAGATTTATTTATAAAGTGCTAAATGTTGTAAAAAAAAATGTATTTAGGGATTGTTCCCCTAAGTAGTATTTAGCGAAAGTGGAGGTATTTGATAATAAAAATGCAAATGAACATGCAACATGAAAGCTACAAACACAGCCCGTTTAGCGTAGCGTAGCAGTGATTTCATATGATGCTGTGAAATCTCTGTTAGACTGTAAAGTTTTGGGCACTGGATACCATGTATAAATGGATAATTTTTACCCTAGTCCCAAGCTCCTAACAGACTTGTTTGCTTTGAAGTTCGGTGCATGTGGGACTTACAGAGACAACAGGAAAAACTGCCCCTGGAATGCATCTAATCTCAACAAAAAATCTTTGAGGGGCTCCATCAGGTGGATTCGAGAAAAACATTTTGTATTTGTGAAATGGATGGACACACGAGAAGTCACAAATGGATGGAGGACAAAAAGTTTTCCATGCCCTGCACCTGTGACTGCCCACAACCAGTACATGGGGGGTGTTGACCTGTCTGATCAGTTGATACAGTACTACACCGCACAGCACAAAACAATGAAGTGGTACAAAAAGCTATTTCTACACTTCTTGGACATTGCTGCTACCAATGCTTTCATTGTTCACAAAGAGCTTTATGGCACCATGAACCACAAGGAGTTTATGGAAGAACAAATAGCAGAGCTGTGTGGTGTGTCACCAAAAATAACAAAACAGACCAGTGTTCACCATTTGCTCATTCCAGGATCTGAGCAGGCCACAGATTCCACTGCAGGTCGTCGGATTTTTGTGCTTTGCAAAGCAAAGCATGGTAAGAGGCAGGACACTCCTTGGAAATGTCAGGCCTGTGATATTCACTTGTGCCTTCAGATGAAGAGGAAGAGGAAGAGGAGAGATGTATAACTATTCCTAGGTTATACATAGGATGTAAGAGTGGGCTTTAACAAACCTTACATCCTTCATTATCTTACACTTTTCATAGTTACACAGTTTTTTGCACAGTTGTGCCCTGATTATGTGTATGTAAGCTCTTCTGTGTCCCTCTTTCCTCAATTGTTGACATTTTCTCAGCATTATGAGAGAGTACTTTATACATAGGGTGTAAGAGTGGGCTTTTACAGACCTTACACTCTTTATTATTTTACACTTCATATTTACACAGTTTTTTGCACAGTTGTACGCAGATTATGTCTTCTGTACACTATGTGTACAGTTTCATGTGTAAATTCAACTATCGTAGACATTTTCTCAGCACTATGAGAGAGTAATTCATACTATGTTTACTGTACACAATATGTTATGTTTAAATTCAAGTGCATGCCTGAAGTTATATGTAAAGTGTATTTATAAATAACTTTTTCATACATGTAAGCTACATGTAAGTTTATATAGTTTACAGAGTTGTATACAGTGTACTGACTCTCACACGTGTATCACCAGTTATTTTGTGTTATAGTTCAATATATTTTAAATAAACTGCAAGCCAAAAAATATACAAACTTATTTTTTCCTCAGATTCTTTCTTAAAACTCTTCTCTCTTAGTCACATACCTGTATGATGGCTCATTATGCAGCTCATTATGCAGGTCTTTGTCTTCTCAGTTGTGGATCACTGCATTAGTAATGATAGTTCATGCCATAGTTCACGCCATGACCATTTACACTCAAAAGGTGACTTAGAAAATTGAATTCAATATATTGTTTTCTGTCAGCAAGTAAACAAGATGATTCTCACATCATTTTGAAGCAAAAACACTAGGCTACAAGATACAAGATTTTTGTTTTTCACTAACCACGCATAAATGTTTCTTTCTCAAAAACACAAACACATACAAACATGCTTCTTAGGTATTATTGTAGCCCAGCTTGTGTTGTTTACAGTGTTATCACACATTAGCCATTAATATGTTTTTAAGATACTGAAAACAACACAAATGTCAGTGCATGCCAAAACTTCTCCACAGCCCTAAAACACCCTTAGACCCCTGAGGGTTAAACAAATTTCTATATCACTAAGCAGTTTAAACTCCACTTTACTATTTTTTCACCTACTCAGTCTTCAAGAGGTATTTCCAGGACCACCAGACAAGCCATGCCTCAGCTCTCCATCTATCTGACATTCTGCGGAGGAACGAATGCCCACCTCTACCATCCTTGTACACTGCAACAACAAAGCTATCGTACCACGTATACACAACACAAAAGGCACTTCCATTCACAGTTGCCCATACCCTTATTAAGACGCCTTGCATGGATATCAGTTGAAACATTTCATTATACCTGCCGTACATGCACATGTTGTTAAAAAAACTTTTTTTATAATTTTTGATTCTCTCATGTTTCTCATTTCAGAGATCATGGCAGCCGACTCCAGAAGCTGATTCTCATCCAACCTATTACACTCCACATCCATTCCCAAACATCCATCTCTCTCATCCTACAAGCAGTAGCCCCCAGAAAATTACAATCTTATTTTACAGCTTGGAATGCATTTAAACAATTTCATTCCCTTTACAACACCACATTTTCTACTATTTCATTGCTCACAGTAACATTATTTATCACATACATACAAAAACATACAACCTAAATCTATCAGTAGCTACCTAAGTGGCATCCAATTCTTCCACGGCTCCGTATTGAATTTTATAGCTAATTCCCAAACCAGCCTTCTTATTAAAGGCATCCAAAAAGCCCCCCACCCCCTACCCCCCCTCCCAAATACCAGGCTGCCTATCACACACCATATGCTGTCCAAATGCATTTCCACACTCCGCAAAAGCTATTTTTCCACCCACACTGACCGTTCATACACTCATAAATGTTCCGAAATTTTCATAACGTCAAAATTCGAGGCCAACATCCACCCCCACTCTTTCAGATTTAGCTTTGATTGACGAGGAAACAATATCTTTCCTCATCAAGAAAAGCAAAACAGATCAATCACACAAAGGATACTCCATTTACATTTTCAATATCCCCTCCTCTACATGCCCATTTCAAGCACTCCTAGCATACATGCATTACAGGAAAAGCCCCCCCCCCCATTCATAGATGACTCATTCCACCATCACATGCTTGTGGTTCCAAAAACACCTAAAAGATGGTCTTTCGCATTTTAGGCTTTTCACCAGAATCTTACTCCAGCCACTCATTTAGAATTGGAGCCACCACCACAGCAGCACACAAAGGCTTATCACAACAACACATACCACCCCTAGGAAGGTGGTCATCTGACACCTTCAAATCATAGATTCGCCTCAGCCAAAGCCACCTCAAGGCAGCTCATAAGACCTTTTCCAGATGAAACCATTCTTCTACAATGAAGAGCCAAATTCACGTAGAGCAGGGCTCCCCAGCTGTTGGCTGTTAAGGACATGGGCATATTATAGCATATACTCCTTTTTTCCTTCTAACTCTGAATCTTCCTATTATAACTCCTCAGTTTCCCTCCCTGCCTCCCCGCCACTCTCAGGAGTCTCCAATACCCTCCTTCCCTCCTCGACTCCTGCCAGAGCCAGCCTTTGATAGCTCATCTTACCCGGGCTGTGACTTCGAGCTTTGAGTCACGTCACTGCCCCCTCCCAGGCCCAGCTCCATGTACATGCATGCGCAAGGACGAATGAAGTAGATATGCGTCTGCGTATATATTTACTTCTGTGGATGCATGTCAAACATCATGCTGGCACTCCTAAGCTTCCCACACCACCCTCTACTTCACCACCCTCTACTTCCTTTTCCCTAACTCCTCCTAGAACCAGCCTTGATAGTTCAACTTCCCAAGCTGTGAGTTTGAGATTCAAGTCACGTCACTGCCCCCTTCCCTCATTCCCCAGCCCCAGCTCCACGTAGATGCATGCGCATCGAGCAAATGCACATATACGTGTGCACAAGTGCGAATGATGTAGATATGCATCTGCGTTTATACCCACTTATGCGGATGCATGTCAAATATCATGCTGGCACTTCTAAGCTTCCCACAACCCCCTCTAGTAGGAGTCTTCACCGCCCACTTCCTTTTCCCCGACTCCTGCTAGAGCCAGCCTTGATAGCTCCACTTCCCGAGCTGTGACAACAAGCTTCGAGTCATGTCACTGCCCCCTCATATACAGTACCCACAAAAATCTACATTTCTATTCTTCTTTCTTCCTTCCCTACCACTATATCCAGCAGCCGTATATAGCTCCTCTTTTTGCCTTTGGGAGGCGTTCTCCGAATACATGGCTGCTGTCCCGAGTTAAGTAGCATTTTGGGGGGCTGTCGAGAAATACCTGATCTAGTATTCCTCCTAATGCTTACTGACCAGGCGGGAAACTTGGGCTCATCTATCTCCGAGCTCAGGGGTCCTCTCCCAGGACAGCATGCCAAACCTGCTATCATAGTTGAGCATTATCTAAGTGTGAACTCTTGAAGTGAAGTTTCACCGCTGATCCTTATAGCTAATCATTAGCTAGCTTATCAGATCATACTAAAACTACTATAAATATCCTGCCTAAACTTCATTACCTATCTTTGTTTTTGTAAACACCCCCACCCCCCACCCCCCCTCTCCTCTCCTTCTCTTCTTCTTCCTCTTCATTCAATGATTGGGCATCACAGTGGCTCAGTGGCTAGCGCTACTGCCTCGCAACAGAAGGGCCAAAGCTTTGTCTTGTAATTTGGCCGGCCGGCACTCCCTGCGCAGTTTGTGTGTTCTCTCCGTGTTCTTGTGGGTTTTCCAGTTTCCTCCCACAATATAAAAACATTTACATAAACAAATTTTAATAACAGTCACAAACACTTAACACATTCATACTGAATCAATCAGAACAAACATATTAGCCAAAGCATAATCGGGGGCTCTCTAAAAATACCTGATCTCGTATCCCTCCTAATGCTCATTGACCAGGCAGGAACCTTGGGCTCATCTATCTCCGATCTCAGGGTTCTCTCCCCGGGACAGCATGCAGAGCATTATTGAAGTGTGAACTCTTGAAATACAATATTTAACAAGGCTCACATCATAAGACACATCTTACAATTATATGTAAACCGTGTGGCTAGAACTTGCCTAATTGTGGATATGGTTCACAGTAAACACATACTATAGGTGAATTGGATAAACTAAAATGGCTTGTGTGTGTGAGAATGACAGAAAGTGTAAGATAGCTTTAATTTCTTGATCTCCTGATTTAATCATGGAACTAAAATTTAAAATGAATAGACACTCAAGTCTTCTCTCTTTCTTAAAGAATTCACAAACAAAAAACAGATGCCATGCAATTAAACAAACTTTCTAGTCTGGACAGTAGATCTGAAAGGAAGCAAGTTGTTCAACTATCTCAATTACCCATTATAAGCCCCTGTCTCTGTCATCTGCTTTACTACTTCAATCAGAGCTCAGGTCACTGACTGTCCACACTGAGTCTTCATTTCCATATGCTTTATCTTGTGAATCTATAACTTTAACTTGTCGTGTTTGGTGTGTTTGGGAAAATTCTGTTCTACTGAAGTGCGAAAAGTTTCTGTTAAATATGAGCTTTTTACCCCAAGTGGGATATTATTATTATTATTATTATTATTATTAACTTTTACTCAAGACACCCAGTTGAAGTGTGTGAGTCTCTGAGCTCTGCATCAAGACTTCTATTCTACAACATACTTCTCTGGTCAGGTATGTATCTCTAACGCTTTCTGATTATTTTATTATGTAATTGGCATATTACAACTTGACAAATGGAAGAATTATTTTCAGAAACGCTAGAAAAGGCTTACATGCATTTAATCTTTGACCAGTCATTGGTCATACACATTACAAGTGTATGGGTCTTTCCCAGTAATGGATTGCTGCTGGAAGGGCATCCACTGTGTAAACCATGTAGGCTACCAGAATAATTGCTGGTTCATTCTGCTTTGGTGACCCCTGATCAATCAGGGACTAAGCTGGAAGATAGTGACTGAGTGAATAAAAAATAATAATAATAATTATAAAAACACTGGTGGAGAAAGAGTTAAAGATGTTGTTTTAAGGTTCTCTTCAATGTTGTCTGTGCTATAAGCTCTCTTTTAAAAAATGTACAGCTAATATTTTAAAGCTGACCCTTTGCCTGCTGTAATCAGCAACTTGTATTGCAGGTGATCAGTCACATGATTTCAAGTCTACATAAATAAAAGAAAATGAAAGTGAGTCACAGTTAAGAAAGTCACTGCACTAGCTTAAGAGCTTTTCTCAATCAATATGTCAAATGAGGAGAAACAATATGAGCCATCAGACAGAAACCTTGGCATCTGCCTAGTGAAAAAGAAAAGTGATATTGGTGAGTGTTTTTAAATATTTATATATTTTTTTAAATGTATCACCCTTTTTCATGTGGAATATTTTAAATTGTAAGCCTACATGAATACAAAATCTGTTTATATGTGCTTGCTTCTGTTTACGACAAATTTCCTGGCTGCTCAAACATACCATATGTACTGCTTGATTTGTTTCCATTTATTTGACCTCTGAAAAAAAAATATTATATATATATATATATATATATAGAGAGAGAGAGAGAGAGAGTTATTCAGTTGTATGATGGCAACAATAGAAACTTTGTTAATTGAACACATTATTTTCCCATCAGACCCATGTGATGATGATGCTGGTGTTTTAAGAGCTTTATTATCCTGTGGTCACGTCACTGGTCCACAAACACTGACCGACTACTGCAGATATCAGCTGGAGGATGTGAGTTGTTGTCTTAACAAACCCCCTATATGTGCTTATAAATGCAGATTGTTCACCATGTCTGGTTTCAGGGTAAAGCTGAGCTGAGATGCCCTGAGTGTAAAGAGCAGTGGTCTTACACTGAAGTGCGTAAATTAGCCAAACTCACAGCTGAGGAACAGCAGATCTTTGAGGAAAAACTGGCCAATAACTCCACTAGAAAAGCAGTAGACATCAAGAATGTGAGTATCTCGTCTCTTCACCTTCTCGTTGTGAAAACACTGAATAAATGTCTGTCTCTCTGTGTCTTCAGTGTCCGGGCTGTGATTGTGTGATTGAGAGATCAGATGTGGATAATCTCAGTGTTCAGTGCACCGTTTGCACTACAAGAAACAGAAAGACCTTCGAGTTCTGCTGGCAGTGTCTGAGAGAATGGAAAGGCGAGCGTCCTCGATCTGACCGATGTGACAATGACGCATGCACAAACAGAGAACTGGATCTGCTCAGAGAATGTAAAACTATCATTTTAAAAGATGCTTCAAATATTGTATGTCCTGCTGTTCGGGCTTGTCCAACATGTGGTTTACTGATTGAACACAGCACAGACAAATGTAAAAACATTGTATGCTCTAGATGTCAAAAAGAGTTTTGCTTTGTGTGTCTGAAACTCACACCAGTCTGTCTAAGGACCAGTAGCTACTTTATTCCCTGTTCAGATGGTATAGCTCCACGACAGACTTCAATTCCATTATGGAGAAATAAACAGTAAAAAAAAATATCAGCTGTGTAAATCTGCCAAACAGAAATATTGTTGTGTATAAATGTTTTCATATTAGCAGGGATTAAGTAATGTATTGTTTAATAATATTTCCAGCCTAATGTCTTGCAGCTGTTTGTTTTTTTTCTTGTCATGTACATGCACTGAAATGAGCTCGAATAAACTCAAATTTTACAATTACTGTCCAAGTTTTTAAAGTAAAATTTATGTGTATAATGTGCTTATCATAAACATATTTATGATAAATAAGTTATGTTGTTACTGAGAAACATCTAGTTTGACCCAAATCTCTTGAAGCGCACAGCAGCACACATGCATCTAGAGCTGGAAAATAAGAGACTTCTAACTGCATCAGCAACTGAACTGTCTTTAATAAAGAAACAGACAGATTTACATCAGTGTTTTTTTTTGTTTTTTTTTTGCATCTTTGACTTAAACACTGGCACTACTCTCCACATCACAAGGGTGACACAAAACATGAGACAAAAAGTATTACTAAAAAGTATACTAAAAAGTATTCTATCAATTCAATCTAATTTTGTATCTTCATTGACCATGTGACCAAAGCCAAAATACTAAGATAGTTAAATTAATGAGAGCTTCATCAATATGTGACTACATTGTAAAGTCCACACATATCTCTGACAGACCCTGAACTTATCAGTAACTGCCTTTGGAATATGTATGGACCTTCTAGATGAAAAAGGCATCTTTTTAATAAAAACAAATGCATATAATAATTTACATTATTTCATTTTTAACCACTAATTTCTAGTAGCATTGACAGCAAAACTAACAGATAATTCAGTAGGATACATTTTAGCCTGGTTGTTAGCCTACTATGGAGCAGATTAGCTGTGAGTATAAATCTCAATAGTAATTTAATTCATCTTAATTTAACCAGTTTCCATGCAACTGATCATTGGTTGAGCTAAATTCAACCAGAATTGCTTAATTATTACAGCTTAATCTCTTATCTTGCTGTTTTTGCAATGCTACTTAGGTAAAATTGGATTTATTTTTATTGAGACAGAATTTGTTCTGAAATAATTTATTCATCCCTGTCATAAAGTGCTGAAAACCATTATTAAAAGCAGTTTCACATCATGCAAGTACCACTGAATTATGAATGTTTTGAACAAAACAAAACATTTGTCAATGGTCTAAGATAGATACATGCACATTAAAATTCAGTATATCCACCTCAACAATGATGTTGTTAAGGCAGTGTTTTCTGCTGTGATTCAGGCTGTGTAAAATTTTAGAACGACTAAAAAAGAATGATGGTGTAAAGACTGCTTCAAACTGAAAAATAAGCAGGTTAAAAAATTCTCCTAGTTGTAATAACATTGCAGAACCCCAAAATAACACATCTCACCCTACAGGCCCTGATCTTATCAGCACTTCTGTGCCTTTTAGAAAAACATATAAATTTGATCATTTTCAGCCTTTCAATGACAATCAACAAAATGAAATAAATGGACTCAAAAGCAAATAAAGCCAACTTTAAGACCATTAGGCTGAATAGTTCATTACTGATGTCTGAGTGTCTTTATAATTGAGCTGTTTATAATATAATTTAAAAAAAATGATCTTTAAATGATTGTGATTATTAACATGAGGTGTTCACCAGTGTCTAAATTCACTAGTTTGAGTACAATGTAGTGAACTTTAGCTCTGCTAATTCACTGTCATTAGCTACTTCACCAGAAACCATATTATACAGAATGCACTTTTTTAAGTGAAGGGAGAAATAATGCAATACTAAATAATGAAAATAACCATTTATTTGCAAGACAAGATTAATAGAGAAAATAAAAAAAAAACACTTTACAATATGGCACACATAGTTAATGTTAGTTTTTTATTTATAATGTTAGTTTAGTATTTAATAGTATGAATAAGCAATAAACAATATGTATATTACAGTATTTATTCATGCTTCTTAATGTTAGTTAATGAAAATAAATTGATTCAGTTTATCATGTTAGTTCACAGTGCATTAATGGTGCTAACAAGCACATAGTTTGATTTTAATAATGCATTAGTAAATGTTTAACTATGATCAATAAATTCTGTACAAGAATTGATGTTGTCATTGTCTTTTCATGTTAGTAAATTCATTAACCAACTACGTGTCCCATATTTTTAAAAGTTTACTTTTTAAATCTTATCAATGATGTATTGTTAAAAAAAACAGGCACATTTTTATGTGTATTACAAGCAGATCCAACACTAAGAAGAAGATCCTCTAAAATTGTAGTGTATTTATTCATGTTAAGGGTGAATTGTGGGTTTGCTTTGACTGTTTCCATCTATAGAAATAATAGAAGCAACTGATCTGAAAATATAAAGACAAACTTTCTGATCTTTTACCAAAATATACTTATGAGTCTAACAATGCATCCATAAACATCTAAACTATATATTACCACAGTACGTTCACACAAACAAAATGGTGGATCATTATCACAATCAAATTTTCTCAAAAATAAAGAAGGAAATAAAATTGTGGAAAATATGTTAGTGGTCAGTCATCATTTGTCTTGTTTATGATTTATGTTTTTCTTATCTGCACTTAAGAGAATTCCCCTGCAAACATGACCAAAACATTTTTTTTAAAACTAGACAGATCAAGAAAACCGATTGTCACCAGTCCTCAGGGCTTTAATACTAAAGAAAAATACCTCATGTCCTCACTGATGATAGCATTATTATCAATTGATGCTTATCTACTAGCAATGATTCACTGGCAGCTCAGTTATGCAGGATGTGAATGTTTCAAACTGAAGTCTGATATTCAGTCTCATTCAAGTAAAACCACAAGAAAACATTCTCATCAAAACATTCTGGCAGAACTGGACCAATCTAATGCTTTTACTTTCACTGAGAGAACACGTTGTAGCAACAAAACACTATCATTTTCTGTTTATTTTAATAATTTATTTCAGTTTTATTCTGTAAATGCACATGAAAATAACACCATCAAAATAAAAATAATAAAAATGCTGAATTTAAGTAAACAATAAAAATATTTTCAAGCTTATAGTGCTTTAAAAAGTTATTGTCAGAGATCTTGCAGTTTAATATCATTAATACTATAGTTTTGAATTCATCCCTTCTTGATATGTCTAAAACTTAAAAAAAAAGCTGTCATTAAGCCTCTTATTTAAAAAAAAACATAGCTTGATCTCACATAATTAGTCAATTTTAGACCCATTTCAAACCTGCCTTTTCTATCAAAGACACTAGAAAGAGTTGTGTCTGCTAAAGTATGTTTCTTCCTACAGAGAAACAAAATCAGTGAGAAATTCCCTTCTGGATTTAGAGTATTTTATAGCACAAAAACAGCACTCCTAAGAGTTACATATGACCTACTCCTGTCGTCCGAACGTTGTTGCTTTAATTTTTCTTAGTGTTACTGGACCTCAGTGCTGCATTTGACTCAATCCATAATAATATTCTTCTTGATAGGCTTGAAGATGATGCTGGAATTACAGGTCTGATCTATCTAAATGTTATTAATTTGTGTCAATTAATGACACTTATGGCCCTATCACACACCCAGCACAATATGGCACAAGACGTGCTTGCCCCAATATGTTGTTATTTTCAGACCAGCGCAACTTTGATTTTCCCAATACTCATGGGTCTAGAAACTTACACGTCTAGAAAAGAGGTGTGTTAAGGTGCATTGTTGGAGCGTTGCTATTTTGAGGATAAAATAGTGCAATTGACCATCTGAAAGTAGGTCTAAAGTCCAGCGCAAAGCGCGTTAGTTGTGTGTCTTAAACGTGTACACATTGCTTAAAACACGCAGGATGTACAGCAATACGCAAATATCTTTACAAACGAAAAATAATTTAATTATTAAAAAATTACAATAATTATTACTTTCTACATAAATATAAAAACCACTGCCTACATGCCTTTATTTTGGGGGGCTTTTTCAGTTTATTCATGACAAGTTGCTTTTGTATAATCTTATTATTATTATTAGCAGTATTATTTATTATCTGCATATTTATATTTGTTTTACTAAAAACAAGCTTAGATTGGTCCACCTGTCAGGTTTTGTACCATATGGGGCATAGCATGTGTGTTTGGATGTAACTTTTGACCACACTTCATTATTATTATTGACCACACACATTATTCTTTTCTTTGGCTCTCGACGAAGGCGGTCGCACTTTTTCCCTCTCCGTCCCTGGCTGGCTCTTCTTGTCTCGTCCTATTCTATCTCTGAGGCTCTTCGTGTCCTGCTATCCAAACAAATAAGGAATTATGGATTTGATCAACTGGTCTCTGAACGCGATTGACACCATCTTCTCAGCGAGAAGTTTGGGCTCGGGAGAGCCCACTTGTCCTGCCGGGACGTTTGCAGCTGGATACGTGATGGACGGGTGGGAGAAGTGGCGTGTCGTGTGCCTGGCTGCTCTGTCCCTGGAGGATATTGAAGATATCTACCTATTCGGAACTTTGATAACAGGGTTTCTGCTGATGGGCTTATGCGGGGCCCTGGGGTATCGACGATTGATGAAAGCCAGTGGTCAGTGCTGCTCAAAACCCCACCAAGCTGGCCAGCTTGATTGAAACTATAATGGGCAGGTATGCTGCTAATCAGACTGCTGTATTAGACCGCAAACTTGAAAACATCGGGGTGAAATTAGCGGCTTTGCAACAAGATTTGGCCAGGACTGGAGACCAGTGACGGACATTAAATATCTGTGAAATTGGCAGATATCGACCTAAAATTGGAATACTTTCTTCTCTTTCGGCTTCTAGTGTTTTTCCAGCCAGACGGCCTCGGCTGGGGAAAAACAACTTCTCCCGGACAGCAAGATAAGGAGACGCTCTGAAATTCCTGCTCCCTGTCAAGGACACCTGTTGGACTCTACAGGCTTACACACACACACACACATACACAGCTACAGATAAGACTTTCATTACCGAGCCCTTATCCAACGCCTTCGTGTGCTTTTACCCACTGGAGGGGGTAGGCGGGTCTGTGACCAGTGCTTCTTTCAGCTACAGGACGGATGGCTGCCCACCCTTACCGGACTATATCCACATCCCCTGTTCCAATTCCCTGTTGCAATGTTTTGTCTTGTCTATGTGTTTATGTGCTACTGCCAAGGCTTTTTTAATTCCCTGGTCACACTCTGCCCTAATTTAAGAGCAGGGTGAGAGGGAGTTTTTTTTTTTTTTGCCTATCTTTCCTTATGTATCTTGTTTCCTTTTTTTCTAAATGCTACCTCCCGTTGACCTGTCTCTCCCTGAAATGTGATGTTTGTGTATGGTCGGGGGGGTCCAATTTCACTATATGTCAGTGTATGTGAATACATGGAGGTATATGTGACAAATAAAGGCTTGATTGATTGATTATTATTGTTCATTTATTCCTTTGCTGGAGATTAGAACTGAATTTAGAAGTAGTTTAGACACAAATCTTTGTGCTTAACAAATTAAATTAATTATGTAGGCTAATGGATGTCTGTGCATACAACACAATTCCTTATTCACGAAAGAGAGCACGTGAAAGTGAAGGCTGAATGGAGGAGGCTCATTCTTTATCCTCGCGCTGCAGATATTCTGTTTAACTGTTTTCTCGCTAGTGAATCGTAAAGCCGCCATGTAAATAGCAATGGAGCGACGCAACTGACTCTTGAGGGGAATGAGAGACGAGACTCATTGATTTATTCTCAAAACAAACGCAGAACTTATTAAGATAATAGGCACAACCCTGTTAGACCATGAGCTGGCACAGAGTGTATTTATCTATCTTTAAGTAGTAAAAGTGGATTCAGACATGCTCTTAATGCTTTTGCGCAATGCGATTTAGACTCTGCATCTAGATCATTAAAATAGAGCCCATGGAGTTTGTTTCTCTGAAAATAAAACTATTGTGTTCTAACAAGAACAGACATCTGATAACATTGTCAAAGAGCTTGCATTCATCCCCCTCCAGCTACAAAACCACTGGTTTATGACCAGTAAAAAAAATTCTAATTACAAGGCCTTTCAACAAAATTATCTTCCCATCAAAACTAACTAAACATAAGGTTACAACCTCTAAAGGAGACGTTCAGATATCAAATAAAACATTCTTGTCTTGTTTGTTGAAAGTCTTGCTTATTGGACTCAACAACATCTCTAACACTGTTTGACCCTGATCTATCCACTGATGGATCTTCAGTTCAGTCCTCATCTTCAGTAATTTGAAGGTGATTTTTGACAGCAGCCTGTCGTCTGAAGGCCAGATTTCAAGCATCTGTAAAACTGTTTGTCCTGTAGGCCTTATGAACACACTCCAGTTGTTCAGATGCAGCAGCTGAGTGCTTTCTAGATCTAAGGCCGCGTTTACACGGGTACGTTTTAGTTTTAAAATGATGTTTTAGAATGAAAATGATTCACATCCACACTGGCGTCTCAGTTAGTGTTTCTGAAGAGCTCTTTGTCCACACAACACCACTAAAAACACACATCATGTGACCACACACACACAGACATCTGAGTTCCAGGCAGTCAGCAGGTGCTTTGAGCACAGAACCCCATATGAGAGCAGTGGAGGTCAGACAGTTCATCAAGGATATACTGCTGGATCTCATCTCACTATAGTTGTTGATTGTGATATTTAATTTATCTTGTCTCTATCTAACAAGTCGTTGGTCTTCTGGATCTATTATTGTTCTCAGGTAACATGTTTTCACTGAACGCAGAGATAAGTTCATATATTAATTAATGTAACCGCCTACACTGATTCTGCAGATTGACCGATTGCTTGCCTTTATTCCCTATATTAGATAAACTTGTACGTTATACTGTTATAATGACCATAATTGATTATTAAACTGGTATTATTATGTTAAAGCTTTCATTTTGTTTTAAATATGCATACAGTGAAGATGATGCTTGTCACGATCACCAGCGATCCACTCCTGTCAGATTGCTGGTGCGCTACATATATCATTGTGGAGAGGTAAGCATGATCGAACACCCAATGAGGGGGGAGAGCATGCTAGGAGCCCGGCGGGTAATCAGCAGGCCAATCAGAAATAATAAATAACACCTGTTTATTCTAGTGATTGGGCTGGAGAGACACCCTTCTTAAGGAGAGAAGGAGCAGCCGGGAGAGAGAGAGGAGAGACCACACACACACACACACACACACACACACACACACACACACACACACACACACTAATACA
>CAIGQZ010022536.1:0-14555 GCA_903798205.1 Danio tinwini
ACAATGGAGAGCGAGAGCGGCGATTGGCTCTCATCCATTCTCACAATGGAGAGCGAGCGCGGCGATTGGCTCCGGTCCATTCTCACAATGGAGAGCGAGCGCAACGATTGGACGAGAAGAGGGGCTGAGACAGAACAACCTGATCCAGGTGGCGCCACAGAGACTTGCTGTAAAGCAGAGGTACAAACGCTGAAGTTTGTCTCAAAGGGTCGACTGAATGAATATAACTGAACAGCCAACCGAAAGCTGCTGGAAAGAGAAAGGTAAAATGAACGCCCAACGTGGGGCTCGAACCCACGACCCTGAGATTAAGAGTCTCATGCTCTACCGACTGAGCTAGCCGGGCTGCTGTAGTATCTTAATCAAGGCTAGTCACTGTTTTCATCAGTACCTTCCCTATCTGTGTAAATTTTGATAGTGTTTTTAAGCCAAGTGAAATAAAAAGTATTTGGCCAATACAAGCAGGGGACAACAATCTTCTGCTAAATTCTGATGTCATCTTGTAACGCTATACAGAGCACGTGGCCTAGGATCAACGCCCAGTGTGCCTGTTAGCCGTTGCAAGGCAGCGAAAAGCTTATTTCGTCCCTGGGTGGGCTTGAACCACCACCCTTTCAGTTAACAGCCGAACGCGCTAACCAATTGCGCCACAGAGACTTGTAGAAAGTATACCTACAGAGGTAGAAACGCTGAAGTTTGTCTCAAAGGGACTACTGAATGAATTCAAATGAACAGCCAACCGAAAGCTGCTGAAAAGAGAGAGAGAAAGATGACAGATACAGCCAACATGGGGCTTGAACCCACGACCCTAAGATTAAGAGTCTGATGCTCTACCAACTGAGCTAGCCAGGCTGCTATGAAAACTATTTCAAGGCTAGTCCCTGTTTTCATTAGTGCCTACCCTATCTGTGTAAATTTTGATGGTGTTTTTAAGCTAACTGAAATAAAAAGTAATTGGCCAATACAAGCAGTGGACAACAATCTTCTGCTAAATCCTGATGTCATCTTGTAACGCTATACAGAGCACGTGGCCTAGGATCTACGCCCAGTGCGCGTGTTAGCCATTGCAAGGCAGCGAAAAGCTTATTTCGTCCCAGGGTGGGATCAATCCATCAACCTTTCAGTTAACAGCCAAACACGCTAACCAATTGCACCACAGAGACTTGTTGTTGAGCCGTCTATAGAGGTAGAAACGCTGAAGTTTGTCTCAAAGGGTCTACTAAATGCATACAACTGAACAGCCAACCGAAAGCTGCTGGAAAGAGAGAGAGAAAGGTATTACAAACGCCCTACGTGGGGCTTGAATCCACAACCCTGAGATTAAGAGTCTCATGCTCAACCGACTGAGCTAGCCGGGCTGCTGTAGAAACTCATTCAAGGCTAGTCACTGTTTTTATCAGTACCTTCCCTACCTGTGTAAATTTTGATACTGTTTTTAAGCCAACTGAAATAAAAAGTAAATTGGTCAATACAAGCAGTGGACAACAATTTTCTGCTAAATCCTGATGTCATCTTGTAACGCTATACAGACCACGTGGCCTAGGATCTACGCCCAGTGCACGTGTTAGCCTTTGCAAGGCAGCGAAAAGCTTATTTCATCCCTGGGTGGGCTTGAACCACCAACCTTTCAGTTAACAGCCGAACGCGCTAACCGATTGCGCCACAGAGACTTGCAGAAAGTATACCTACAGAGGTAGAAACGCTGAAGTTTGTCTCTAAGGGCCTACTGAATGAATTCAAATGAACAGCCAACCGAAAGCTGCTGAAAAGAGAGAGAGAAAGATAACAGATACAGCCAACATGGGGCTCGAACCCACGACCCTAAGATTAAGAGTCTTATGCTCTACCAACTGAGCGAGCCAGGCTGCTATAAAAGCTCTTTCAAGGCTAGTCCCTGTTTTCATTAGTGCCTACCCTATCTGTGTAAATTTTTATGGTGTTTTTAAGCCAACTGAAATAAAAAGTAATTGGCAAATACAAGCAGTGGACAACAATCTTCTGCTAAATCCTGATGTCATCTTGTAAAGCTATACAGAGAACGTGGCCTAGGATCTACGCCCAGTGCGCGTGTTATCCATTGCAAGGCAGCGAAAAGCTTATTTCATCCCAGGGTGGGATCAATCCACCAACCTTTCAGTTAACAGCCAAACGCACCACAGAGACTTGCTGTAAAGCCATCTACAGAGGTAGAAACGCTGAAGTTTGTCTCAAAGGGTCTACTGAATGAATACAACTGAACAGCCAACCAAAAGCTGCTGGAAAGAGAGAAACAAAGACCCTGCGTGGGGCTCGAACACACGACCCTGAGATTAAGAGTCTCATGCTCAACCGACTGAGCTAGCCGGGCTGCTGTAGAAACTCATTTAAGGCTAGTCACTGTTTTCATCAGTACCTTCCCTACCTGTGTAAATTTTGATACTGTTTTTAAGCCAACTGAAATAAAAAGTAAATTGGTCAATACAAGCAGTGGACAACAATTTTCTGCTAAATCCTGATGTCATCTTGTAACGCTATACAGACCACGTGGCCTAGGATCTACGCCCAGTGCGCGTGTTAGCCTTTGCAAGGCAGCGAAAAGCTTATTTCGTCCCTGGGTGGGCTCGAACCACCAACCTTTCGGTTAACAGCCAAGCACGCTAACCGATTGCGTCCACAGAGACTTGCAGAAATTCTACCTGCAGAGGTAGAAACGCTGAAGTTTGTCTCAAATGGTCTACTGAATAAATACAAATGAATAGCCAACCGAAAGCTGCTGGAAAGAGAGAGAAAGATAACAGAAACACCCAAAGTGGGGCTCGAACACACGGCCCTGCGATTGAGAGTCTCACGCTCTACCGCCTGAGCTAGCCAGGCTGCAGCAAAAACTCTTTCAAGGCTAGTCTCTGTTTTCATCAGTACCTTCCCTACCTGTGTAAATTTTAATAGTGTTTTTAAGCCAACTGAAATAAAAATAACTGGCCAATACAAGCAGCGGAGAACAATCTTCTGCTAAATCCTGATGTCATCTTGTAACGCTATACAGAGCACGTGGCCGAGGATTTACGCCCAGAGCGAATGTTAGCCATTGCAAGGCAGCGAAAAGCTTATCTCATCTCTGGGTGGGCTCGAACCACCAACCTTTCAGTTAACAGCCAAATGCGCTAACCGATTGCACCACACTGACTTGCAGAAAATCCACCTGCTGGAAAGAGAGAGGTAATATAAACGCAGAACACAGGGCTCGAACCCACGACTTCGCTAGCCAGGCTACTACATAAAATCTTTCAAGGCTAGTCCCTGTTTTCATCAGTACTTTCCCTATCTGTGTAAATTTTGATAGTGTTTTTAAGCCAACTAGAATAAAAATAATTGGCCAATACAAGCAGCGGAGAACAATCTTCTGCTAAATCCTGATGTCATCTTGTAACGCTATACAGAGCACGTGGCCGAGGATCGCCACGCCCAGTGCGCATTGCAAGGCAGCAAAAAGCATATTTCATCCCTGGATGGGCTCGAACCACCAACCTTTCGGTAAACAGCCAAACATGCTAACCGATTGCATCCACAGAGACTTGCAGAAAGTCTACCTGCAGAGGTAGAAACGCTGAAGTTTGTCTCAACAGCCAACCGGAAACTGCTGGAAAGTGAGGGAGAAAGATAACAGAAACACCCAAAGTGGGGCTTGAACCCACTGCCCTGCAATTGAGAGTCTCACGCTCTACCGCCTGATCTAGCCTGGCTACTACAAAATCTTTTTCAAGGCTAGTCCATGCTTTCTTCAGTACCTTCCCTATCTGTGTAAATTTTGATAGTGTTTTTAAGCTGTAAGGATGGCTAAGTCTCTCCATCATATCAAACACTGAGAACTGTAGTGAAAATTCTACAAGGTGAGACCACGAGAACTATCAGGCGCTAAAACAACAATCTTTTGTGTCTGAGAAAGAAGATAAAGAAACCAGCTGTTCAACTGTTCTATTCAAATCACTGTTGACAATCCAAACAGAGGCTGAAGACAAAGGTCTACACCTCACCAGGGTGTAATGCGAAAAGTGTTCCCCCTTCTCATTTTACCTCAAGCCCCTTCTTGACCTTTAAGCTACCTTTCTCCATCAGAGCACATTCCACATAAAATGCTCAAGGTTTTAATATGATGTATGTTATAGCACTGTATTCATGTTTGGTATCATTTTAAATGTCTCTGTGTGATTGGTAAAGTGGTCCTAATTTCACTATAATACTTCATTTGTATATGTTGATTTGGTTTTTGACTTTGATAAAATCACTGCCAGATGCTCCCCCCTCTAGTGATAAGTAGCATATCCAATTCACCAGGCAGGGTGTGTCTCTATTGTCTTGAATTTATGGCTGTTTGTTCTAAGTTGAGTATATAAGGTAAAGATGTGATATGGCTCATTGGAATCTTGTAGCTATTGCAAGGCAGCGAAAAGCTTATTTCGTCCCTGCATGGGCTCAAACCACCAACCTTTCAGTTAAGGATTTACTGTTTCAGAAGTTCACGGTTCTAACACAATCTTAAACTGATAGTTAATGCAAAAATGCGGACTATGAAAAGTATAAAATGACATTTTTGGGTGAACTGTCACATTAATTGTTCAGATTTGCTGAAGTTTTCATTATTATTTACAGATTTTATCAGACAGAAAATAATTTGCACACAACAGTAATGTGACCAGTAGTATTTATAACTCTTAGTTTATGAATGCTACAGCATACTGGAGTTTTAACTATTAATTGATAAAAATGAAATACTGTAGTGTACTTTAGTGTTATACTTTAGTTTAGTGTAGTATACTTTTTACTACAGGAACAGTGGTGTATTGGATCATAAAATATAAAGTTGTAGAAAGCGTATTACAGAATGGGTGATTAGTTTATAATAGGTGTGCATCTGCATAAAATATCATAAACAATTTGCAAGCATAGATAAATAAAAAATTATAGAAATGAAATGAACAGAGCTTTAATGTTTACACAGGAGTCTAACAGTATTCAGGTACAGCAATTGAATAATCAAATATAAAATAATACTGCATAGTCTTCATCTTAAAAAAATTATTAAATAAAATAGTGCCGTCAAATTGAAAGCAAAAGTAAAACAATATGTCCGGGCCCGGTCGTCTCTCTCTCTCCTCTGCCATCGTTCCTTCTCTTATAGTCCAGAGCTCCTTCCGTATGATTGGAGGCAGGTGCGCGCCACAGGTGTATCTCATCTGTGGCGGGCCTCGTTTTGCTCCCACGGCTCCTGGCCACGCCCCCTCGCCACAGCGTGTAAATAGACGCGTGAACATTTGAGTTTACTCGCTTTATATGTGCGTCAAATCTGATTAATTCGTGTGTCAAATTCACTTCAGAACAGAAGCGGATTTGCATCATGGGCAGGGCTTCTGTCTGCCCGGTGACTCTAGCTTCGCTGCTAAATGGCTAACATGGATTTTAATGATAAAATAACTGTGTTTATGTGCTTTATGAAGGCTAAAAAACAGCGTCGATTCATTTGGAGCCACTAGATCTTTTTAGAGGTGCACCCAGCTCTGTGAGCTCATAAACTCCTCCAGAATTTAACCTGGATGATGAAAGCATTCAGCAGTGCAGTGCTTCTGACTGAGCCGAGCCCAGTTTGATGAACTGTTGTCGGTGTAGGCAGGAGGATTTTCCCCCGGAACACCAACAACAGGCGCTACGTCGTAATCATGCTGCCACAAGAGCAAGCTCCTGATTGGTTAACGACCAGATGTTGACATCTGAGGAGTCAATGCAGATGATCCACCTGCAAGGATAAATTGAAGAGACAGAAGTAAAAATGGTTCTGATTCATATATTTTTTGTATTCCACATATATCTTGTGTCCATGTATTTATTATTGTCTTTTGTTAACAACATTCAAATTACTTTACAACTGTTGTATAACAGTTCCTCTAAAGATCCATTCATAAAACAATGTTAGTAACACCTAAACAAATTATTTAGAGCAGGTCCCCTGCAAACGGCCCTGTTACCTTTCAAATCAACACCCCAAAACAGAGCTAGTAAAATATTCATGGTTTCCAATATTGTCTAAACAAATGAAATAAGATACCAAATTAACAAAGACTTGTAATATTAAATGATATTTAGATACTGTATATAATTACATGAATTTAACATGAACTGATGGTGAACAATGATTTTTACATAAGCTTTTTTTATTGTTAGCATACTCTTAATAGGATATTTTAATGTATCCCTTTATATTAACAGCTTAATTAATGTTTACTTACACATACACTTATGTACTTGTTTGTGGGTTAGATAACATGACCAACCAATAATTAACATGTTTATTCAGTAATCGTAAATCTTGGTTAATCTAAACTTATTAATATTGTAATATGTCAGTTACTGCATTAGTTAACATGAACCAATAATGAACAATGACTCAGATTCAGTGCTACACAATGTTCAACTTGCAGGTCATTCATGTTTGTGGGCTCTTTACTAACACAATTTATCAATAATAAAGCATTAGTTAAGGGATTTAGGACTCTTTTAATACATTGTACACTACTTTAACAATAATAAACTGTGTTACTAGCATTTGTAAACTTTTTACTAGCAAGGTTTATTAGTAACAAACTATCTGTTAAGGGAATCAGGAGCTTTATTTTAAAGTGCACAACACGTTAACATTATTTGTAACATCTGTAAACTCTTTATTGTTTTAAAAATCTTCTTTAATCTGCAATTTTCTTGTTGTTATGTAATGTAGTAAAGGATCTGAAAGAGATGTGTACATGGTTTTTACTGATTCGAGATCCAGTGAAGTCATTAATCACTGCTTTGTAATAAACACTTAGATGTTAGTAGCGTGTTTCCCAGAGATGGGTTGCGGCTGGAAGGGCATCTGCTGCGTAAAACACATGCTGGATAAGTTGGCGGTTCATTCCGCTGTGGCGACCCCAGATTAATAAAGGGACTAAGCCGAAAAGAAAATAAATGAATGTTAGTAACGCATCAGTTATAATGGTGGGTTAGTGGTAAGTGGGCAAAGAATTTTCAAATGTAACACATGTTGAAGTAGTGTACATTTTACAATAAAGGTTCCTAATTCCCTTAACTAATGCTTTGCTAGTGCTTAATCATATAAGTAAAACGTCTACTAACATGAATAACATGCCAGTTGAAGACTGTGGAGTGCTGAACCTGAGTCATTGTTCATTATTTGTTCTTGTTAACTGCATTAAGTAACACATGTATAAGTTTGTTAACAACGATTTAGTATTACTGAATAAATGTGTTGTTCATTGTTTAGTCATGTTATTTAATCAATGAACAAATACATTAGCCTATAAGTAAACATTAGCTAATTATGTTAAGCTGTTAATGTAAAGAGATACAATACAACAATGAGAAACTTTTTAACTAATGCATATGTTTATAGGTGAATTGGGTAAGCTAAATTGTCCGTACAGTACAAGTGTGTGTGTGAATGAGTGTGTATGGATGTTTCCCAGTGATGGGTTGCAGCTAGAAGGGCATCCGCTGCGTAAAACATATGCTGGATAAGTTGCCGGTTCATTCCGCTGTGGCGACCCCAGATTAATAAAGGGACTAAGCTGAAAAGAAAATGAATGAATGAATGATTTATAATGATTTATAATGCTTCTGTCACAATAAATGCTAATTGTAATAAAGTTTCCGGCCACCTGGCCGCCGGGAAGAAGGAAGCGGAGAACCGACGATGTTTTAAAGAAATATTTATTAATAAAAGGGACGGCAGCTCCTCACGGAGACTGCCGTCTAAACCAAATCAAACGGACGGCAGCTCCTCACCGTCAAACTGAAAGCAAAAGTAAACCATGGCTCTCAGCCACGCCCCTCGCCACATACCCCCATCTCCCCTCACAGGCCGGGGGCACCCCGTGGCTGTGCATACTCCGGGGGGGGAGAAGGAGGAAAGACAGAGTAGACAGAGAGGGGAGAGAGGAAAAAAATAAATAAAAAAATTGGGGTTCGCAGACGGACGGGTTTCTCCCCCACTTGGGTTAACTCCTGAACACTCGCCCTCCCTCTCAGCGGCGAGGGCAACTGGATGACGTGTCCCTCCTTCTCCCGGGTTTTTGGCACCACTGTAATAAAGTTTCCGGCCACCTGGCCGCCGGGAAGAAGGAGGCGGAGAACCGACGATGTTTTAAAGAAATATTTATTAATAAAAGGGACGGCAGCTCCTCACGGAGACTGCCGTCTAAACCAAATCAAACGCACTGGCCAAATCTGCTATCGTTCCTCCTCTTATAGTCCAGAGCTCACTTCAGAGCAGACGCGGATTCGCATCATGGGCAGGGCTTCATGTCTGCTAATGTAAAGAAATACAATACAACAATGAGAAACTTTTTAACTAATGCATAAGTTTATTTAACATTAACAAAGATTAAATAACGCTTAACATATGTGTTGTTCATGGTAAATTCGTGTTAACTAATGTATGAACTGACGTTATCTAATGCAATCTTCCTGTATATGTTACGCTATTTAATCTTATGAATAAATTAATTTACTGTTAACAAGCTAGCAATCGCTAAACTGTTTACTTTATCTCAAAACACATGGATGACCGAGTCCTGTGTGCAGGATATATCAGGCTCATATCACGATCGTTTTTAAAAACATTCACTCAATCATTTAAAACAACACATTTAATAACATTGCGAATGAAATAAATATACTTACAGTACGAGTGAGCGTACGTGTCGTGAAGCATCTGTCTACCAGAAAGCGAAAGTGTGCCTGCGTGTGCATGTGCGGCTGAGTGCTGTCTGATTGCGCATGTCTGGCTGAGATTGCATCACTCTGAATGCGCATGTGCGGCTGAGATTGCATCGATCTGAGATTGCCTCGTGTCTACAGCCAGACCCTTTTCAGTTCCTCTTCCATCATTAAGACATACTAGCCCCTTTCACATCTAACATCTCCTCTATGATCCGCCCATTCTTATCTGACTTCTTCCCACCCCAAAGTGGAAAGTTTAAAGAATTAAAGTTTTTGTAGGTTTCTGTAGTGTAGTGGTTATCACGTTCGCCTTACACGCGAAAGGTCCCCTGTTCAAAACTGGGCGGAAACAACCTTGAGCTTTTATGACAATTGTCTAATCAGGTTTCTGTTGAGCACTGACGTTCACTTTTAACATCCTTTCTGCAAAGCGATGTCAGGCTAGAAATTTGAATTTAACTCAGTGTTAACTTGCCCTGGTGGTGTCACAAACTTGCATAGAATCTGATTTCTTTTTGCTTTGTGTTGTGCATGAGCAGGTGGCCAGTGCGTTTGCTGGCCCTCCACGGTGCAGACCGTACAAGACAGCTCTGTAAAAAAGACTATAAAACTTGAAGCAATGTTCTCATATCGGTTTCTGTAGTGTATTGGTTATCACGTTTGCTTTACACGCAAAAGGTCCCCTGTTCAAACCTGGGTGGAAACATGCGTGTAGGGGACACTTTAGTCCAAAGTGCATTACAATGGAGGAGGTATTCAGCCATTCAATAGGATGAGGAAATGCATACGAGAAGTGCTATTTATTACAAGTAACTTGTTTGTGCGCAGAGAATTTAGTGCTAGAGTAGGAGCTTTGCTTTCTTTAGAGAGAGGGATATTCACCGGGGTTCAGGTGTACTCTGAAGAGATGGGTTTTAGCTGTCGTTTGAAGGATACCAGTGTATTCGTAATCCGAGTGGGAATGGGAAGATGATTCCACCGGTGTGGAACACTGAATTAAAACATTGTGGTAAGTGACTTACAGCCTCTCTGCGATGGCACCACAAGACGGTGCTCACACCCTGACCGGAGGCTCCTTTGGTTGTCACGATGGCTTTACAAGCGGAAGGTCTTCTGTTAGAAACTGGGTTGAAACATGCAGATTTGCTTTTATGCACATTCTGAATTGGCTTTCTGCTTACTGAATGGTTCACGCTACAAAGTCATTGCTCTGAGCTAGGCAAACGGCGTGTATGGTAAAACCTGCAGGGAGCTTGTCACACTTAGGAGGCTTTGTCTGCTTGATTGACAAACGCGTACACCTTGTGTTATCCTTGCAGACCAAACTTCCCTGCTGACAGAGAGTGTTGGGTTTCTGTAGTGTAGTGGTCATCACGTTCGCCTAACATGCGAAAGGTGCTTGGATCGACACCGAGCAAAAACAGCGTTCTTCTTTTGTCGAGAAAATTATAGCAACAACTGCTTCCAACTGATTGATTGTCAACAGACACCAAAGCAAAAAGGGTACCTGCGTCCAGTACTCCTTTAGGTTTCTGTAGTGTAGTGGTTATCACGTTCGCCTCACACGCGAAAGGTCCTCAGTTCGAAACTGGGCGGAAACAACCTTGAGCTTTTATGACAATTGTCAAATCAGGTTTCTGTTGAGCACTGACGTTCACTGAAAACGTCCTTTCTGCAAAGCGGTGTGAGGTTAGAAATTTGAATTCAACTCATTGTTTACTTGCCCTGGTGGTGTCACAAACTTGCATAGTATCTGATTTCTTTTAGCTTTGTGTTGTGCATGAGCAGGTGGCCAGTGCGTTTGCTGGCCCTCCACCGTACAAGACAGCTCTATAAAAAAAGACTATAAAACTTGAAGTAATACTCTCATATCGGTTTCCGTAGTGTGGTGGTTATCACGTTTGCTTTACACGCAAAAGGTCCCCTGTTCGAACCTGGGCGGAAACATACGTGTAGGGGACACTTTTGTCCAAAGCGCATTACAATGGAGGAGGTATTCAGCCATTCAATAGGACAAGGAAATGCATACGAGAAGTGCTATTTATTCCAAGTAACTTGTTTGTGCGCAGAGAATTTAGTGCTACAGTAGGAGTTTTGTTTTCTTTAAAGAGAGGGATATTCACTGGGGTTCAGGTGTACTTGGAAGAGATGGCTTTTAGCTGTCGTTTGAAGGATACCAGTGTATCCGTAATCCGAGTGGGAATGGGAAGATGATTCCACCAGCATGGACCATTGAATAAAAACATTGTGGAAAGTGACTTAGGGCCTCTCTGCAATGGCACCACAAGGCGGTGCTCAACCCTCACCAGAGGCTCCTTTGGTTGCCACTATGGCTTTACAAGTGGAAGGTCTCCTTTTAGAAACTGAGTGGAAACATGCAGATTTGCTTTTATGCACATTGTGAATTGGCTCTCTGCTCACTGGATGGTTCACTCTACAAAGTCATTGCTCCAAGCTAGGCAAACGGCATGTATGCTAAAACCTGCAGGGAACTTGTCACACTGAGGAGGCTTTGTCCGCTTGATTGACAAACGCGTACACCTTGTGTTATCCTTGCAGGCCAAACTTCCCTGCTGAAAGAACGTGTTGGGTTCCTGTAGTGTAGTGGTCATCACATTCGCCTAACACGAGAAAGGTCCTCGGATCGACGCAGAAGCAGCATTCTTCTTTTGTCGAGAAAATGATAGCAGCAAATGCTGACAACTGAATGATTTTCAACAGACAGCCAAGCAAAAAGGGTCTCTGCATCTTGTACTCCTGTAGGTTTCCAAAGTATAGTGGTTATCACGTTTGCCTCACATGCGAAAGGTCCCAGTTAGAAACTGGGCGGAAACAATCTTGGGTTTTTATGACAATTGTCAAATCAGGCTTCTGTTGAGCACTGACGTTCACTGAAAACATCCTTTCTGCAAAGCGGTGTGAGGCTAGAAATTTGAACTCAACTCAGTGTTTACTTGCCCTGGTGGTGTCACAAACTTGCATAGAATCTGCTTTCTTTTAGCTTTGTGTTGTGCATGAGCAGGTGGCCAGTGCGTTTGTTAGCCCTCCACGGTGCAGACCTTACTAGACAGCTCTATAAAAAAGACTATAAAAACTTGAAGCAATGGTTTCATATTGGTTTCCGTAGTGTAGTGGTTATCACGTTTGCTTTACACGCAAAAGGTCCCCTGTTCGAACCTGGGCAGAAACATACATTTACGGGACACTTTTGTCCAAAGCGCACTACAATGGAGGAGGTATTCAGCTATTCAATAGGACGAGGAAATGCATACGAGAAGTGCTATTTATTCCAAGTAACTTGTTTGTGCTCAGAAAATTTAGTGCTAGAGTAGGAGTTTTGTTTTCTTTAGAGAGAGGGATATTCACCGGGGTTCCGGTGTACTCGGAAGACATTGGTTTTAGCTTTCGTTTGAAGGATACCAGTGTATCCTTGTGTTATCCTTGCAGGCCAAACTCCCCAGCTGAAAGAACGTGTCGGGTTTCTGTAGTGTAGTGGTCATCCCGGTCGCCTAATGTGTGAAAGGTCCTCGGATCGACACCGAGCAGAAACAGCGTTTTTCTTTTGTCGAGAAATTGATAGCAGCAACTGCTGCCAACTGTATGATTGTCAACAGACACCCAAGCAAATTGGATACCTGCGTCCTGTACTCCTGAAGGTTTCCGTAGTGTAGTGGTTATCACGTTCGCCTCACACGCGGAGGCCGGCCGCGAGTAGTTGGAATGCAGTGCCAGCCAATCAGATTAAGGGGCCTGCCCACAGGAGGAAGTGATGTCAGAGCCTATCAGCTTTTTCTTTCTTTTTTTATCAAGAACAGGGTTCGAATCCCACTTCGGCACTTGTAAACAATTATTTTTCACAAAGTAGTCTCAGTAGTCTCAAAAGAGTCACAAAGTATCTACAACTTATTTTCAAGTTTAGGAATGTGCTAAATAAATTAAAATAAAAATACCCACAGTGAAACAGTTATATAAAATTAAATATTAGTTTAAACACATTCATAGTGGTTTCAAATATCGTTTTAAATGTGAATTAGAGAAGTTTACATTAAACAAACTGAACAAAACAAGTATTCTTTTTTAGTTTATTTAAAAAAATATATATAAATGGAATATTTTAAGTCACTATTAAATGATCTGAATGAGTGATGTAATAGAGGATCAGTCAAGTGTTTCCTAATGAAATCTGTGAAAATAAGAGTCCTACAAAACAGGAACAAAGACACATATGAAACAAAATGTGATTGTTAATTGTAGGGGGGGGGGGGCAAACAAACAAAAGTTCAACAATATAGATGCATTACATTACAATCTCACTGAAAAATAAAATTAAAAACCATATGCAGCAGTAAAATACTGCTAAGGGGCAAAATATCAAGAATAATAAAAATAGCTTTAAGGTTTTAAATACTAAATAAAATAAATAGTATCAATCCAAAACAAAAAGAAAAAGGTAACACTTAACAATAAGGTTGTATTAGATAATTAAGTTTATATATTTATTAATGTGAACAAACAATGAACAATACGTTTATTGCAGTATTCATTCTTCTATACTACAATTATTGGAAATAAAATTATTGGTTAATTCTTGTTAACTCACAGTGCATTAACATTAATGTTAACAAGCATAACTTTGGATTTTAATAATGCAATAGCAAATGTTAAACTATGATTAATAAATGTTTATAAGTATAGTCCATTAATAGTTCATGTTAGTACATTAACTAAAGAAACCTTATTGCAAAGTGTCATCAAAAAAGCAAACAATTTTTTTTTTAATTTTCACAGTTTTAAGACCTTTAAAAATAAAAATAACAACAGACTGAACTTTAAAAATAAAGACACATAGTATCACACTGAAAACTAAAACTTTTACACAAGATCTAAATACTGCTAAAAGGGGGCAAAATATCAGGGAAATAATCACGTTTTTGTTATTTAAAAAATCGGAAGGAGCAGATCGTGAATGTGTTTATTTCACTCTGAGTCAGAATGAAAATGACACCTTCAAATTTCCCGCTGGTGCAAAAACACGGAAGTGCGTCACAGAGTGCCAGTGGCCGAAAGTATATTGCATCCGTAGTGGTTCAGCACTACCATTGAAAATGAATTGGAATCTGTTTAGGGCCATTTAGCTAAAGAATGCTTGGCTGCCGCCTGCGTTGGAGCAATGGATAATGCGTCTGGCTACAGATCAGAAGATTCTAGGTTCGACTCCTGGCATGCTCGCTCAGTTCTTTTTGCATTGCTGTCAGCCAGTGCACTCTAACCTCCTGGAGTTTTCATTCATTTAATGTCTTGTACATGACACTGCTACCAAGCTATTATGTTTGACTGTCAAACCTACCACAAGCCTTAACCCAACCTCACAGTATCCTGCTGTGTTTTATTAACCTCTAAACCTACCCCAACTCTAAACCCAACCTCACAGTAACAAATCTCCTGGAGTTTTCATTTATTTAATGTGCTGTACATGGCACAGAATACAACCTTTTGTATATAATTAATATCACAACTACCCCAACCCTAGGCCCACCCTCACAGTAACCTGCTGTGTTTAATTAACTGTTACACCTACCTCAACCCTAAAAACAACCTCAGAGTAACCTGTTATATATATATAATCTTATTTTTTTTTTTATTAAAGTCTACTACAGCTACACCAATCGTAAAACCCAGCCTACTTGTGGCATAGTACCTACCACTTAGAGGTCACCCAGCCAACTTGCAGCGTAATCTCTTCCTCGTGTTGGTGTCTGAGCTGCAGCAATACCTAAGTGCTCTGACAAACAAACATAAAATAAACATTT
>CAIGQZ010022541.1:0-35634 GCA_903798205.1 Danio tinwini
AGGTAAATGATTCTCCACTCAATAATAACTACAGACAGACCGTTTCAGATTAGGGCTTTTCATGCTTGAACATGTTAACTCTGGGTGATACTAAACCCCAGATAACAGGAATTATGGTTTATCACTAATTAAAATGCTGCTTTTTCAAATGAAAGTTGCTCTTTTTCTTATACAGTTCAGGAAATCAGTGTATATTAATGATTATTTTAATTAATTACATTAATTGTTTTGACAGGCTCTGATCATTTGCAATTTGCAAGTTCATAAATATATAAAGTCTCGTGGCTCTCTTATCTAAACTGAAATATTACAGTTTTCTTACATTTCAAAATATTCAAGAAAACATTAGATGGCATTTAATATTCAGTTTTATTAAATAACAATAGTCAATAATTCTAAATCGAATTACAAGTTCAAAAGGTTTTGTCATATTATTACCTCATAGTTTGTTTTTTACATCACATGAATGACTAAAATGACACTGTTAATGTAATCTGTGTTCTTCTTTCTCAGATTGGCCATGTGTGATCTCATTGTTCAGTGCTGTAAGAGTTTGTCTTCAGCTCTACAATCCTCAAACTGTGTCCTGAGAGAGTTGGACCTGAGTAACAATGACCTGCAGGATTCAGGAGTGAAGCTTCTCTCTGATGGACTGAAGACTGTAAACTGTAAACTGGAGACACTGAGGTAAATACTTCTCCACTCAACAGATACATAGTTTCATATTGGGTTACCAAATGTGGAGCCCCTTTCTGTGGATTGGCAGAAGAAGAAACAAAACATTTACAGGGTTGTGATTTTAATCATAGCTTTACTAATGTATATCATTAGCTTTAGGTGATTGCCGATGTTATTTTCAGTCAGAACATATTTCACACCACGTGATTTGAATCGCCAGCTCCAGATATTCAGCATGCCAAATATCTGACGGGTGTCGGCGACTTATCTGCGATTCTCTCAGATGGCGTCTTTGATAGTTCACACTGTGTGATTGTCGCGTGAACCAGCACCGATTTGCCTTTGATTTCAGACAATTTCTCAAAACCTGTCGGCGAGTCACAGGACGTGTTCTCTGTTCTCGCAGTCTTCTGAGTTCATTCTTCCGAGGTGACCTGGCAAGACTGGTCTTCACAAGAATGCAAGTCCGTTTTCTGCGTTCTTGGAATTGAGAAACAACCACAGTCTCTTCTTCTATGACTATTAAAATGGTTACTTTTTACAGAATAGTGCAATAACATTTTTCGTCACTAGATGTCACAACTATTCATTCATTCATTTATTTTCTTTTCGGCTTAGTCCCTTTATCAATCTGGGGTTGCCACAGCGGAATGAACCGCCAACTGATCCAGCATATGTTTTACTCAGCGGATGCCCTTCCAGCTGCAACCTATCTCTGGGAAACATCCATACACACTCATTCACACTCATCTATGGACAATTTAGCCTACCCTATTCACCTGTACCACACGTCTTTGGACTTGTGGGGGAAACTGGAGCACCCAGAGAAAACCCATGCGAACTTTGGGAGAACATGCAAACTCCACACAGAAACGTTAAATGACACAGCTGAGGCACGAACCAACAACCTTCTTGCTGTGAGGTGACAGCACTACCTACTGCGCCACTACGTCGCCCATGTCACAACTAAACTAATAAAAAAAATCAAAACACAGCTTAAAAAAATTAAACAAACACCATACAATACATATTTTATAGGTTTATATTACCATGTTTATAGTTTATATTTGAATTAGTTTATTAGAAATATTTATTTGGAATGTGTCAAATGTTTTGGCTATTTTGTCCAAAAATAATAAAAACAGCGAGTTTGCAGTTTCTTGTAAACATATCTCATGACACTTCTATTATTATCATCTAAACGTCTAAAATAATATGAAGACACATAGTTAGCATGTGTATTCAAGACCTGACTGAAATGGACATGGTAAACTTGTGTATTTACTACACATGGATCTAAAATTAACCCTGATTACTCATTCACATAAAGCAATATAATGACTGAAGTTCTTCTGTCAGAAAGGCTGTATGTGAAGAAGAGTCAGCAGTCATGAATATTGATGTGTTTCTCACCTGACAGTTTAAAAGTCCCCTAATGGTCTATAGTTTATTTACATCATCGTCCACAATATAATATAAAAATGAAGATAAGGTCATTTTCTATAGCACTATACAATTTTGAACAAAAGTTTGAACTACAAACTGAAGTTTGTGACTGTCAGGGCTGTAGTACTTGAGTCCGGACTTAAGACGTTTCTTTCTATAGTCTATGACTGGCTAATATTCAGTCTAGAACAGTGGTGGGCAAACTTTTTAGACCCGAGGGCCACATCAAGTTTTGCAAACCAAGGGCCACATGTCAAATCCTTCAAAAAATAACTTTTATTTATAGTGGCAGTATGCATGGAACATCAGACAGAAACGTGTCACATTAACACACATTTTTTAATAGTTATTATTGAGTCATCTTCACAAGTCAAATTAATTTGCACTGCTATTTATATTTACTTATCAATCATCATAAAACAATAAAATAACCCCTTATAAAATATAGTAATAATAATAATAATGTAATAATTTTTACAGTGGAGAATAGAAAAGGTATTGTTGGATAGAAAAAAAATCTCATATTAACACATTAAAAATTATTTGAATGTTTGCGTGAAAATTGCTGACTTTTAGTAGTCTTGTAGTCTTTAAAACAACAATACTTTCTTGGCATATTAGACATACCACTTTCTGTCCGATATTGGTGAAGAAATATTTTGTTGTCCATTCTTCCTTAAACACACGATATTCAGAGTCAATTATTTTTTCATCATTTCAGTCGAGTGCATTTTAATATCCGAGAGTGTGTTCTAATCTTACTGGTTGCGCTAACTGTGCTGCGTGCAATACTGCCATCAATTGGTGTTCACTTGTATTGCATCATTAATTTACAAATTCTTAAACCAAACCATTACTCAGAAGCACCATTTTAAAAAGTCCCTCATGGGCCGGAGGAAAGAGTTTAGCGGGCCGCATATAGCCCGTGGGCTGTAGTTTGCCCACGTCTGGTCTAGAACTTGGTCCAGCAATAGCCATTGGTTGAGGGTGCTTGTCTGGAAAATGGCTAACATTACTGTTAAATCCACTGTGAATCTAGAATGAGCATTGACGTTTTCGTGTGATACGCTTGTCTGCGGCTGCGTCATATTGCTCCTCCTCCATATGAGTGCCCTGTTTAAGTGTGCATCAGTCACTGTCACTCAGAAACATGTGAGACACTGCTATATTTTATAAGACACCTGGCTGCTAAAGCTAAACTAATAGAGGTGATGTTTAGCTGAGAGCTAGCTAACGTTAACTGCCAGCTAAAACCTAGCCAGGCTGGGAGCCCAGTCAAAACCAGCTATGTCCAGCTTAAACCAGGCTGGTTAATCTGGTTCCCCTTCGGGAGGGGAACTTCAATGCTATGTGGAACAATTTCCACTATGGGGATTTCGTTCAGAAAGCCAATCAAGTAAAAGAATATGTAAACGGGCCAATTAAATACCAATGAGTTGGCAACTTCAGCTTGCGCAGCTGATGCTTGTTGCAATTAATCTGGCTATAAAAGCACAGTGCGAGCAAAGCCAAAGCATCCTTTTCACTTCAGAGGACTTCACAGCCTTCTAAAAGAGTCGATGAGGGTTGCTCCAGCCGATTTCCTGTTAAATCTGCAAGAGAGAGCGAACGAGAACGGTCTCCCAGTCTAGAGTGGGGTACACGCGGCGGCAGACGGTCGAGCTGGGTTTCTTCCTTGCCTGGCGTCCTTTGGATGAAGTACGGGCTGTAAAACCCGCTCTCCATCTCAGCTGGAAGAACCGGCTCGATTGCATCCTTCGCCAGGAGGACAGCAATCTCTTCTCACAAGACAGGGGGTAATACAACTTTGGGGGCTGTTACGCAAACTAAATTGTATAGCCAAGTCTGATTGTGCTTATGAGCCACCGTGAAGGGCTGGCCCGCACTAACCAGGCAGGCAGAGCCCTCGCTAATGGACGCCATGGCCACCTACCAGCGCTACCAAGCACAGGTGCTGGCCCAGCTGCACGAGGGTGGTTCCAACCCAGGCTTGTTACACGAGCTCCGCACTGCAACCGACTATGTTCTTCGGACTAAGTCAGCTACATATGCGCTGGGAAGATCGATGGCCACATTAGTGGTCCAGGAGCGCCACCTCTAGCTAAACCTGGCAGATATGCGCGAGGTAGACAATGTTTGCTTTCTTGACTCCCCCATATCCCAGGCTGGCCTGTTCGGCAGAACCGTCTGTGAATACACTCAGAAATTCAAGGCAGTGAATGAGTACTCTGATGCGATGGGCAATGTCATCTATCAGCGGGAACGTAACACCGCTCCGCCAGCAGAGCCATCCACATCTGCTGCTCTTCGCTGTGGGGACTTTGTAAGCCGGCAATAAACGGACCGCGAAGCATCCCTGAGACAGGCCATCCAGAGAAGAGGGAATTTGCTTTTTCCCCGGTGAAGGGCCGGGCTCCAATTACAACTGCACTTTTCAGTGCCACCAAACCTCTATGAAAGAGCACTTTTCCACTTCTCCAGATGTGACAGCCCGAACTCTGCCAGTCCGGGAAGCTATGCCTTCTGGCTCACAGGCTTGGTGCATTTCGGCAATGCTTACAGGTTCTGGGAGGACGGTCTCCTTTCTCCCACTCCTCGAGCCCCACAGCAGGTACGTCATCGATTATAGCAATGAGTCCATTAGCGAGGGCTCTGCCTGCCTGGTTAGCATGGGCCATCCCTTCGTGGTGGCTCATACGCACAATCAGACTTGGCTATACAATTCAGTTTGCGTAAGGGCCCCCGAAGTTGTATTTTACCAGGGTCAGCCCCCGGTCTGCCCCTGTCTTGCGAGAAGAGATTGCTGTTCTCCTGGCGAAGGATGCAAACGAGCCGGTCCCTCCAGCCGAGATGGAGAGTGGGTTTTACAGCCCGTATTTCAACATACCCAAAAAGAGCAGTGGTTTACGGTCAATCCTAGATCTACCCGTTTTGAACCGCTGTCTGCACAGGCTCCTGTTCAGAATGCTCACGCAGAAGCGCATCCTCTGGTGTGTTTATCCTCAGGATTGGTTTGCAGCGATAGACCTGAAGGACGCATACTTTCATGTCTTCCTTCTTTCTTGCCACCGTCAGTTTCTGAGGTTTGCATTCCAAGGCCGAGTTTGGCAGGACAAAGTCCTCCCCTTCGGACTCTTTCTGTCTCTGCGGGTCTTCACCAAGCTCGCGGAGGGTGCCCAAGCGTCCCTTCGTCTCGCGGACATCCGCATACTCAACTGTCTCCATGACTGTCTAATTTCGCTCACTCTCTAAAGCAGTTGACTGTGCACAGAGACAAGGTGCTCCTGCACCTCCACCTTTTAGGGTTTCAGGTCAACCGAGAAAAGAGCAAACTCGCCCTGTGCATAGGATTTCTTTTCTCGGGTTGGAGCTGGACTCTGTCACCATGACAGTGCGCCTCTCCGGAGAGTGCGATCAGCTAATGCTGAACGGTCTGAGAGAGTTCGACAGCAAATTAGTGGTCCCACTGAAATACTTTCAGAGGCTCCTGGGGCATATGGCATCCGCAGCCGCTGTCACACCACTCGGTTTACTCCATATGAGACCACTACAGCACTGGCTTCATGATCGAGTCCCCAGAAGAGCATGGCACACGGGCACACACCGGGTAACTGTCACTGTGCTGTGTCGCCACACCCTCATCCCCTGGAGCGACCCCTCATTCCTACAGGCCGGAGTGCCTCTAGGACAGGCGTCCATTTATGTTGTTGTCTCAACAGATGCTTCCAGCATGGGTTGGGGGGCCGTGTGTTGCGAGCATGCAGTCGTGGGCCTGTGGAAAGGAACCCAGCTGGATTGACATATCAATCGCCTAGAGCTTTTGGCAGAGTTTCTCGGTCTCCGCCATCTCAACAACACGTGCTGGTCAGGACGGACAGCACGGCGGTGGTAGCGTATATCAACCGTATGGGGGGTATCCGTATGGGGGGCACCATTTGGCACCCATGCCTGGATCTTTGGAACCTCCACGTGTGGTCCTTAGACGTGAGGAACACTTAGGTAACCTACCAATGGCAGTGTTTAATACCATCACCTTTGACGAGGCGCACCTACGCCCTGAAGTTTAGTCTATTCACTGAATGGTGTGTCTCTCGCAGAGTAGACCCCCGAACTTGCCAGATCAGCGTTGTGCTTTATTTTCTCCAAGAGAAGTTGGAGAGCAGGCTGTCGCCCTCGGATACTGCCATCTCTGCTCACCATGACGTGGTGGCTGGCAGCAGCGTGGGAAGACATAATCTCATCATCCGGTTCCTCGGAGGTGCTAGGCAAATTAATCCACCCTTCCCCCCTCTCATGCCCTCTTGGGATCTCACCCTCATTCTCACGAGCTTGCATACAGATCCATTCGAACCACTTGACTCAGTATCTTTAAGATTTCTGTCCCTGAAGACAGCTCTGCTGGTCGCGTTTGCTTTTATCAAGAGGGTCGGGGACTTGGAGGCATTTTCGGTCAGTGACTCGTGCCTAGAATTCGGGCCGGCCTACTCTCATGTTGTACTGAGACCCTGGCCTGGATATGTGCCCAAGGTTCCTACCACACCATTTAAGGACCAGGTAGTGAGCCTGCAAGCACTGCCCCCGGAGGAGGCAGACCCAGCCCTTTCATTACTTTGTCCAGTTTGCGCTTTGTGAATCTATCTGGACTGGACTCAGAGCTTTAGATCCTCTGAGCAGCTCTTCGTCTGTTATGGTGGTCACCAGAAGGGAAGTGCCGTATCTAAACAGAGGTTGACCCACTGGATAGTGGATGCCATCTACCTCGCTTACCAAAGCCAGGGCGAGCTGTGTCCCCCGGGGGTTCGAGCACACTCCACTCGGATATTAATAATATACGTCATTAATAAAGTAATAAGTTTAAGGATGGGAAAATGTTTAATGGAGTTAATCTGGAAAACAGTTGTGTCATTTGTTTGTTTGTCAGCCTTTAATACCCTAATTTGATCCTACAGTGTTACTTTGTTCCTCCTTTTTGATCATTACAAATAATCCTAAATCCGTATTGTAGAATGTCCCTCGCATGACAAAAAGCAATCAAACTATGAGTATAATCATTTAATAGTAGCACTTTATACATTATACAAACATCTGGTGGATGTGGCAGGATGGCGCCAGTGTGTTTGGCTTGCCGTCTGCCCCTACCCATTTTTATTATGTTTTTATTTATTTTAGCTCTTTTTAGTCAACATGTTAACTCTGCTGATATATAATCGCCAAAATCTTTTGAATCTTCGTCCATCTGCCACTCATCTGATTTAAAATTAGAAGATGGAAATGAATCGTTGCCTCGATTAATGTTACCATTGGGAGTCCCTGCTCACCTTTTCCATGTATCTCATTCCCAGAAACGCCGCCGTCGCCATCAACGTGGCAAGCGAGGTGGAAGGCTGTTGAGACTAAAGATCTTTCTCAAGTCTACAGTTTCCCTGGGTGGGCCTAGAGTTATCTATTACCAGTTTCTCTCCTGGCACTTTACGAAGCCAGTCCACGACTGTCCGGTACCGGTCGTGGGCTCAGACCTGTCTCTGCCCCGTTGCTCCTTTCATCCTTGCTCACGGCAGTATGGACGTGATTTGTAGAATTTGCGGTACATTGTACAGGCTCCTTAGGTTACTGAAGAACAAGCGCTTGTCAGGGTCGGCCTGGTGAACTCCAGGTCATTATCGAACAAGATAATCATCATCAAAGATCATTTCCTTTTGAAAAGTTTGGATTTTCTATGCGTAAAGGAGACTTGGGTCACTATGGGTGAGTCTAGCATTTTTGCTGAACTTTTGCCCTTAGACTGTTGTTACTTTAACTCTCTGCGTGCATCGGGTCGTGGAGTCGCTGCTGTTGACAAAAATATATATAAGTGTCAACAGGTCTCTCTGCCTATGGTGTTTCCCAGCTTTAAACTGACGTTGTTTGAAGTGGTTTCCCCTTACCCCGTCCTCTTCGCAGTGATATACAGACTTCCAAAATACAGTAAGAATTTCATGAATGACTTTGCTGCTTTTCTTGCTGAAATCAGGACTAAATATTACTCTCTCTTGATCATTGAAGATTTTAATATTCATGAGTGTTGTCCTGATAAACCTATGGCTAAGGATTTTCCGACCCTGATTGACTCTTTTAATTTAACTCGGTCTGTGTTCACACCCACATAAGAGCGTGGTCATACACTTGACTTGGTTTTGTCATATGCTTTGCCTGTTTTTAGTTTGGAGGTGTATGATGCTGTTTTTTCTGACCATATGCCCATGGTATTTGAGATTTCTCTGCCTAGTAATGCAGACAGACCACACCTTCTTCCCATGCATTCTCGTGTTTTTAACTCCTCCACTGCCACACGTTTTTTTGATTATTTTAACTGTTACACCATTTCTGTGCCGTTGCATCATAATACAGTTCTTAGTTCCTAGTTACATCACCTGTAAGTCTGTGCTGTGCAATGTTGCTCCATTTAAAACCTGGCAGCCTAAAGTCAGATTTGAACTCTGGTTAAATGATGAGACCCGTGCTGTGAGGTGGAAATGTCGTATAGCTGAGCGAAAATGGAAAAAAAGACAATTTACAGCTGTCTTTTCCAATTTTAAGAGAGCATTGGGATCTATATCAGTCCACTGTGAAGCAGGAAAAAGGAGCTACTTTGTGAACATTATCATGTCCAATTGTTACATAAACCTTGTGTGTTATTTGAGTTAATTGATTCTATTCTTAATGCCCTCAGACTCCTGGTTTTAAACCCTCTTTTGAAATGTGAGAGAAATTCTTGCATTTTTTTATTGGTAAGGTGGCCTCAGCTAGAGCCCAGATAACACCACCGAATTTTGATCCCTTAATCCTTCCCCTGTGCCCTGCTGTCTTTCACCAGTTTGAGCATGTCACTCTTGCTCAGCTGGATGAGATAGTGGCCCACATGAAGCCATCAGGTTCACCTCATGATGCTGTTCCTCCACACCTTTTGAAAGAGGTTTTTTTTCCACTGTGGGCTCTTTAGTTTTAACTATTATAAATGGCAGCCTTACTTCAGGAGTGGTTCCTAAAGATTTTAAACATGCTGTTGTACAGCCCATTCTTAAAAAACCTGGATTGAACACAAACATTTTTCAAAACTATAGACCAATCTCCAAGCTGCCTTTTTTTATCTAAAGTGTTGGAAAAAGTAGTCTATAATCAGATAATTGCACACTTGAATGAGCACAATCTTCTTGAGATTTTTCAGTCCGGTTTTAAAGCAATGCACATCACTGAGTCTGCCCTTTTAAAAGTTTTTAATAATATTCTTTTGGCATGTGATTCTGGTGACTGTGTGGTTCTTGTACTCTTAGATTTAACAGCTGCATTTGACACTGTTGATCATGACATCTTACTTTCACGCTTGAAACATTGGGTTGGCATAAAAGGTGTGGCTTTGGAATGGTTCAGGTCTTATTTGGTAGGCTGAACCCTCTCTGTGCGCTTAGGTGATTGTAAGTCCTTCTGTGCTCCACTAGCTGATGGAGTTCCACAGGGATCTATTCTGGGCCCAATTTTGTTCTCTTTAGATCTACTTATAAAAGAGAGATTGTGAACCTGGGTTTTAAAATAGATTCTAAACTAAGTGAAGTTTATGTATAAACAAATTTCGGAAGGATCACATGCTTATGATTGTTCTCAGCTGTTCCAGCATCAGCTCATGATCGATTATCAAATCAGACGATTCCTAACTCACTATAAATAACCAGAGTTTTCTTATATAAATATCTTCGTCTTGAAGAACCTTGAACCCTGCCAAAATCAGCAGCTTTACTTAACAAACTACAGATCATGGAAAACACCAATAACAACAACAGCAACAACACCAACGACGACCTTTCCAGCCACTCAGTCAACAAATACAACCTCATAGACGAAAACGCTCTCCCCGGATCACCTGCAGCGACGGCCTGACTCGCTCTTCAACTGCCAGAATACGCCTTCAAGGATCACGTCTCAGCCTCTTCCTCCGTCCGACCAGCCAAGAGAATCACAGTCACTGAACTCCGAAAGCTTCTCTGCGATCTCAGCATCTACACTCCACGTCATCTGAACAAACCGGAACTCCTCAAACTATACTCCAATGACACCTCCGACTCGCACCACTCTCTTAGTCCACCAACAAGACAAACCACCCAGAAAACCAGCTCTCATTTAAAAAAAACAAACAAACAAACAGAAGCACGCATCCAGCCACACACCTCCAAGACCACGCCCCAGGACACCCAGTCTCCACAAGCCACGCCACCCACCATTCAACACCAGGAATCCAGCCAGGACAATAACACTTCCCCCTTCCTTTCTACTCTACTTTTTCTTGGCCTTTTTCCAAGCTCTTTGTCTAGCTCCCACATCCCCTCTACCTCAGTATCTCATTTCCATTTTAACATTCCTATTACATTTTAACATTCCTGGGCCCCTGCCCAAAGCCAGCCTTTCTCCCTCCCACCTCAATTGTCTGCTTCTCGCTCTATGCCTCTAAATCAACCCCCTTCTACTCAAGTTCCACCCTCATTTCTGCCCCCTTCACTCCCCCCTGCACACACCAGCACAGACCCCATTCATCATTTCACCCTTCATGCACAAGTTTCTGCACCACGCCCCCCCATTCACCCTTTCCTCAGCCCTTCCCAAGCTCCCTCCATCTATACTTCAGCAAGAAATCAGATTCTCTCAGGTGTAGATATAGATCTCGTCACTCTCCTTTCACCCATCTTACCGCCCACGGCAGAACGTCAGGTTGATTGTGGCGAGTTTACCCCAACATTAAAACAATCCGCCAGCACCCAATCTCGTATTAAGTCACTAGCTGAATTTACAATAGCATTTCACGTTTTACAGACATAATCTGTTTAACTTTTCCCCATAGGAGGCACGAGTTGAACGACTACATGGCCATCATAGCTGAGCTCGTGCTCTCCTATGGGGGGGACTTATAATTAAACTTACCACAAGCTTTTTTTCAGCTAAATGCGCAATTTGTGTAACTCAATGGAATCATCAACCTTACTGGGGGGCTCTGGACGTTAATCTCCATAACTGAGTCTTTCTAGGCTGCCATAATTTGTCCTGCGCAGTCTGCCACTCTAACCTACCCTCCACTGCCTCCTGTCTGTTCATCACTTCTACTTCTGACTCAGCACAACTATCCCCCAGATCCACCAGTTACATCCCTCGCCCGCCTAATCCTAACCTCCCTCCTCTTCTCCCCTCTTTATCCTTTCGCTCCTCATCCTCCAACCATGACATCTGCCAAAACTTTAATATAGGCAGATGTCTCAGAACCCCCTGCAAATACCTGCATATTTGCAATTATTGTGGCTGCTCTCATGCCAAAATGATATGCTCCACATGGAGAGCTAACAATAAAAAATCAAAAAGTTATTTTTCGACTCCTGTGAATATTTCTCAACTTGCATTTAAATTACGCTCTTACCCTGATACTAACTTTTCAGATTTTCTCATTTCAGGTCTAACCCACAGATTCCACCCAGGCGTTTCAGCTCTCCCCTCATTTAAACTTTTCTGTCCTAATCTACAATCCGCAACCACTGATCCTGAGACAGTCGACTATTTTATATAAAGAGATCGATAATAACTTTATGATCAGACCTTTCTGCACTCCGCCGTTCAGCGTTTCCCGCATTAGCCCAATAGGCATCACTACTCGAAAATTCTCAGGCAAAAAACAATAATCGACCTACCTTCTCCAAACAATTCCCCACTACCTAGCATAAATAGCACCATTCCGATTGAAGAATATTCACTACATTACAGCAACATAGAGCAAGGGATTTCCCTTATCAAAATAGCCGGCCATAATGCGTAGCTCGCAAAAATAGACATCGCATCCGCATTCAAAATTATGCCAATTCAACGATGGTCGACGATTCAACGATTATTGGCATCTTTTTGGCATCCATTGGTGCTTACAATTCTATTTTACAGTCCGACTAACATTCGGCTGCAAAAGCAGCCCCAAAGTTTTTGACATCTCCGAAGCCGTATGCTGGATCTTATCCAATAATTATGGCCTTCCGTTCTTCATTCATCTGCTAGGATGATTTCCTCATCATTTCTCCTCTGTCTTTTCCCCCTTCTAAGCATCTAGCGATCACCCAAAAGGTTTTCGCTGATCTCGGAATCTCCCTTGCAGAGGAAAAAACCTCCAGACCCAGCACTTCTATCAAATTCCTGGGTAATAATCTAGATTCTAAAAAATTCCAAGCATCCCTTCCAAAAAAAAAATAAAATTGACCGCATCATATCTTTATACCAAATTTTCCTTGAAAGTCAGTCACATACTTAACGTGAGCTCCTTTCTATTCTCAGACATCTCAATTTCGTCATGTGAATAATTCCCCAAGGCTGTCCGTTTATTACCTCCTCCAGCTCTCTACAACAGCTCCCGGTTTAGAAGACACCCTCCTTCTCTCTTAACCCAGTTGTGATGAAATCAGCTTATGGATATCCTTCCTTAAACAATAGAATGGCTGTTCCTTTTTCTGCAGCGACCTGATAGCATCACCAGTAGATATTAAATTATTCACCTAGACCGCCCTTTCAGTTTCGGGGGATATTACCAAGGGCGCTGATTTGCTTCACCATGGCCCCCCCAAATGCTTGAAATTCCTCAAAACCAACAATCATCCGCCCTATTCGAATTATATCCCATTCACCGCGGCTATTTTATGGGCCGAGGAATGGGCCACATCTAGCATCCTCGTACACTGTGACAATGAAGCAACAGTTCAATGCATCAATAAGGGGTGTTCCCACGCTCCAACGCTCATGCCCTGATAAAAGCGCTTAATTTGGACCGCATCCAAAAAACAGTTCTGTATAGTTGCTGAACATGTACCAGGTTGCAAAAATTTAAATTGCTGACTCTCTGTCTCGTTTCTCTTTCCAGATGTTTTTTTTAGCTAAACGCACAATTCGTGTGACTCAATGGAATCAACAACCTCCAGAGGCAGATCCCCATCCAACACCAGTTCCTCACTATTTAGAAATTATATTGCCATAAGCCACTCCCTTTCTCACCTCCACATCCCTCATTCTCCAAGCTTATAGCCCCTAGAACCCTCCAGTCTTATCTTACTGCATGGAGTTCATTCAAACACTTTCACTCCCTTTACAAAAAAAAAATAAAATTCTCCCTCCTTTCCATCACCTTATTTATCTCCCACCTACACCTAGCAAAAAAGCTACCTCAGCGGGATCCAGTTCTTCTATAAACTGATCCATGGGTCCCCTTCAGACACCATTACTACTTCCAAACCACCCTCCTCATTAAAGGTATCAAAAAAAAAAAACTCCCGATCCTAGACAACCCATTACCCTCCATATACTGTCCAAATGCATCCATACACTACACAAAGGATACCTTTCCACACACACAGCTCACACCTTCAACGCAATGATCACCCTAGCTTTTTTGGCTTCCTAAGATGTTCCAAATTAACAATAACATCCAATTTCAACCCCACCATCCACCTTATTGTGTCTGATCTAACTTTACAGAATAAATAAACTCTTTCATTCTTTATTAAACAAAGTAAAACAGACCAGACACGAAAAGGGCATTACATTTACATTTTTTACATCCCCTCCTCCACACACCCTTTCCAGACCCTCCTAGCTTTTTTACACTTTAGAAAAGCCCAAGAGCCCAATCCCATCGCTCTCCTCTTTACTGATGACGCTAACCATCCAGTAACACGCTTTTGGTACCAAAAACACTTAAAAGAAGTCCTCCACCTTTCAGGCTTCCCCCCCCCCCCCGAACCATTCTCCAGCCACTCATTCAGAATAAACCACCACAGCAGCTCACCATGGGCTCTCCCAACAACAGATTTAGACCCTCGGATGTTGGTCTTCCGACGCCTTCAAATTCTACATCTGCCTCAGCCAATACCATCTCAAGGAAGCCCAGCTGATCCTCTCCAGCCGACATCCAACTACCAGAGTTCAAGGGCACGAGCATGACTCTGCCATTTTCTCTCATTCTCCCTTTTTATAGCCTCTTAGCTACCTTTTATTTTCTCTTCCTTCCATCCTTTCAAGCGCGAGCTTTACTCCGCTTCCTTACCTCTCCCGCTCACCACAGCTCTGACTCTCACAGGAGTCACACAGAGCTTCGACCCCCGCAGGGATCCTGTCAAGCCCATCCCCAGCCCTCCCCTTAGCAGCCACACGCTAGCAAGAGCCCTCACTGCACCCTCTCTCTTCCCATCTTCCGCAGGAGTGACTAAAATGGGCTTTGACTCTAGCCCCGCAGTAGTCTCGCCACGGCCACCTCTCGCAGTCTCCACTGCCCCCTCCCTTTCCCAGACTCCCGCAAGAGTAACGCCCCTGTAGCTCTAACTCCCGCAGGAGTTACCCAAGCTTTTACTTCTTTACAGCGTTAAGTGCTTCCGCTACCTTTTTACTCCCAAAAGATATTTTCCATTTCTATGTTTTTCTCATACCTCTCCCCCTCCCCCTTTCCTATTACAGCGTTGAGTTCCTCCGCTAATTTTCTTCCTTCAGCATCAAATTCTCCGCTATCTTTCATAGCTTCAACTCCCACAGGTGTTCCATACCACCCTCTAATTCACACCCCTCTCCTGCAGGAGTTTTTACCTCTCAAAAAATCTTCCCTGATTCCTGCGGAAGCCTCGCCCACCCCGGCTCTTACTCCGGCAGGAGTCTCCCCAGAGTCTTGACTCCCGCAGGAGTCACTCCCAGCCCCTCCCACGTCACTTGCCCAAACTCCCACAGAGTCTGTTTACATCTTCACTCTAGCAAGAGCGTCTCTCCTCTAACATCTTCCACAAAGTTATATCCAGCAGCCGGATATAGCATTGATTTATGCCTCTTGGGGGGGTAGTTTATCGAGATCTCAGGGCTCTCTCCCAGGACAGCATGCCAAACAAGCTTTTATTATCAATCATCAGCTAAGTGTAAACTCTTATTTTTATTTATTTATTCATCAGGATCCCCATTAACCATTACCAAGGTAGTGACTATTCTTCCTGGGGTCCATCGAACACAAAACAAAATTACATTAATACATAACAACAAGACCAATAAAAACATTAAAATACAAAATTCATACATAACATCCAGATAAACAATCCACTTAATATTGTGACATTAAATGTTTCTTAAATTATTTTTTAAACCTCATTTTACTTGTTACAAAGCATGTAATGCCTGACGGCAATTAATTCCATGTTTTCATTCCTCTATACATTAGTCTGTTGCTTTGCATTAGTTTTTGAAACGGGAAGCAAAAAAATTCCTTTTGATGCTTGCCTTGTGGTAAAATTATGACTAGCATTACTATGCAAAAGGTGACAGTACAATACACTTGGAACTCCTGAGACAGAAATATTTCTTCTGAAACATTACCCTATCCTTCACCAATAACCAACCGAACGTTTTATGCATTTTCATAATATCAACCTTTCTATTGCAGTTTAAAATTAGTCGTGCAGCTCAATTCTGGACTAACTGTAATTAAAGTCTTTACTTGATGCACCTGACCACACCACTGGACAGTTATCTAGATAAGACCAACAATACTGTTCCTACTAAATTACTATCATCAATCTGTACTAAACAATCATCAATTATTTGTGTTAATGCTGTTCCTGTTGAATGTCCTACTCGATATGCATGCTGAAAGTCAGAGAATAAATAGTTTTCTTTAAAAATAATTGAATTTGTTTACACACTTTCAAACACTTTACTAAGAAGTGGCAATAAACTTATTGGTCGACTATTAACCCCATTAAAACTCAGTGCTGCATTTTTCTGTAAAGGAATAACCTGTGCTTCTTTCCAAGCTAAAGGAAAAATCCCTACTTTAATACTCACATTGAAAATATCACAGACTGGTTCCGCCTAACAACTGTCCACTAATTTTACAAGGCGACCATCTAAGTTAACCCTTCCTGATGGTTTATCTATATTTATCATTGATAATTTTTGTTACACTTGTTGTACATTTACTTCCTTTAATTTAAAACATAGAGCTGGGTTATCACTTACTATTTTTTTCAATTTGCTTTTCATTTGATATAATATTATCAGTTAACAATTTTTCTCTAAGCTTATTCATTTTATTTATAAAAAAAATCATTAAAATAATTGGCAACTTCATCTGATTTAGTAAAACATAAATCATCTGTCTCAATAAAAAAGGAGTATGACCTGATTTCCTACCTATTATTTCATTAATTATTTCATTAATTATATCTGGCTTTCAACTTGAAAGATTGAAAGCCAGATTCGGTCTGTTGTTCGCTCTAGCTTCTTTCACTTAAGGCAACTGGCCTATTTCTTGTCTGCAACTTGTTCAAAATGCAGCTGTGCATCTTTTAACTGGCACACGCAAATACAAGCACATCACACTGGTTTTATCTTCTCTTCACTGGCTACCCGTGCATTTCAGGATCCATTTTAAGTTACTTTTATTTGTTTTTTAAGTGTCTGAATAGTGCTGCACCCCTTTACCTTGCTGAGCTTCTCTGTCCTTACACACCTTCTCGTTCGCTCAGGTCAGCCGACCAGCTCCTCCTGGATGTGCCCAGGATAGGTCAAAAGCTAAGAATGGATCTGGCTTTTGCAGTGGCTGCACCAAAATTGTGGAATGAGTTGCTGTTGTATGTTAGACAAACCTCCTCCATTACTGTTTTTAAATCTCTTTTTAAAACCCACTTGTTTAATTTGGCTTTTAGCACAGCGTGAGATGTTGACATTTTATGTTTTTTTATTTTTAAAGGATTTGCTATGCTTTGTTTTACTCTCTATTCTCAGCACTTTGGTCAACTGTGTTATTTTAAATTGCTTTATAAATAACCTTGAATTTAATTGAATATTTTTAGATGTCCTTCTGAGGTCAAGTGTGTCTTATTCCTCACAGCATGTGTATTATGAATGTGACGTATTATGAACAATGTCTTCACTCTGTACAGTTATAAAGATGATTTTGAGTCCTTGTTGAGTGTGTGTGTTTGTTTGTTTAAGGAGAGGTCATCAGGATGTGTGTTTTCATCACTGCTGTTCACATGAGCAGAAACAGCAGTCAGCATCTTCACAACACAAAGAGATGTGTGATTGTCCAACTGTCTGATGTGGACTCTTGCTGTGTTTGTAGATTGTCTGGCTGTATGGTGACAGAGGAAGGCTGTGGCTTTCTGTCTTCAGCTCTGAGTTCAAACCCCTCACACCTGAGAGAGCTGGATCTGAGCTACAATCATCCAGGAGATTCAGGAGTCAAGCTGCTTTCTGAAAAACTGGAGGATGCAAACTACACACTGGACAAACTCAAGTATGTGGAGCATCACTGCCCTTGTGCTTTTACACTTAATGGCTTTAAAAAGAAAAAATGGCTGCATGTAATGAAGAATGATGGCGAAGCTGAGTGTCATCATTGCAATAAATGAATCTTGCAGCAGGGGGTCTCCATTAACATAAGCAGTATCTGCACTCGCTTCACCAACATCACAGTAAAAGAACGCACTGTGTTAGATTCATTGTGCATCCCGGCTGGAACCAACAAGTGTTGTGTGTTTTAGCTGAAGAGTTTGGAGCGTGTAGCTGAGCAGCTCAGTGCTAGCTTTAGCATATTATCTGAAGATGAAACTCAACAGCTCATTCTCTCCATCTGTGTGTGTTTACAGTCTGGATCATCGAGGAGACATGAGGATTACAGTAGGACCACGCAAATGTAGGACTACACACACACACACACTCTCTCTCTTTCTCTCTCTCTCACACACACACACACACACACACTCCATTCTTCTTGAATGAATCACTCGAGCGGTTACTTAGCCGGTATGGCAAAATTGTAATGCCAATTAAAATTATCCTACTTATGGTAAAAAATCCAGAATTAAGGCATATTATTTGCTATCATTTTGAATGCTGAATTCCAACACCTGGACATCTCTGCGAAACTGACTCTGGCTGGTAAGGATTACACAATTTTTATCAGCACAGAGTCAATGAAATGCTTCTCTTGTGGGGTTTACGGCCATACAAAATTGAGATGTACGGATGCAGCGAATGAGAATGCAGCAGAGTGTTCGCTGATCACTGATGTATGCGCTGAAGTGCTGAAAACAGTGACTCAGAGCACCCTGCAGAGCCGAACAGGCTCAGGGGAGACGGAGAGCCTCGCGACTCACGAGAGACTGATGGCCTGGTACTGGCTGAAGCTGATCAACTGTCTGAGGGTGGTGAGGCTCAGTTTATTGACATTAATTACGATAGTGAGGGATCTTATGTAATGGATCTTGTTGATGACCGTTCAAAAGAAATTTGTGTTGAAAAAAAAGTACAATTCGCAAATAAAGCCATCTTATTACACAGTACAAGAATTTAAAGGGTTATGAAACACCAAAACACATTTTTTGAGCAGTTGACAGTCATATATGTGTCCCACGCTGCTATAAACACTATTAGGACACATATATTTCACAAAAAAGTGAAAATTGGTTGTTTTTGCGTTATTTTGAGCAAATTCGTTCTTTCGGTTTAAAAATTTTTTTTAAAGCTGCGTCACGGCGATTAGATACTTGCATGTAGTCCAGCGTGGAGAGTGGATGTCTGTACCTGGGAGTGCATTGTGACGTCTCTGAGTGTGCAGCATTAATTCATGAGAAATACTTGGTTCAAACCAATTAGCGCACTCTGTTGTGTATGCGGTGCAACTTCATTAATATGCATGATAGCTTTGAAAGACTGTTTACCTGTTACAGTGTTCAGATGGCAAAGAGACGCCATGTTGTGTTGCCAAAACAAGTGAAAGAACGAGAATTTGGAGACATGGGTCGTCAGTGTTGCATTTATTAATGTGCTGCGTTTATTATTGTTCTGCAACGAAGGTTTTGTTTTTATTTTCCCACTATGAGAGCTCAGCTGGACTCATGTGTGGATTACAGTGCACGTGACAGAAATCCGTTTGTAAGGAACATTTTTACCCGAGAGCTTTTGCATCTGGAAATGGTGAAATCTGGATTTGCCGCTCGTCTCCTTTTAAAAAAGACATGGCTCTAGCTTCTATTTATTGTCCTGTATCTACAGATTTGATAAGTGTGTGTGTGAGAGCAGTGCCTTTTGTTTGTTCATTCAGATGGCAAAGTTAGTTTGTATCGTCAGCAGTGCTCTTTCAGTTTTTAAAGAAAACTGTGCTAAGTGCTAACTGTTTTAAAATCACAGTGCTAAGAGTCAAAATTATTTAGTTACTAAATTTACAGTATGTTAAAATCACTGCAGTATTAAATACAATATTAAAGACTGAAAGATCTGCTGTAAATGCTGCTCTCCGAATGTAAATGCTACAATCAAGCTATTACTGTCATGTAGGATTTTCACCGCATTTTGTGACAGGATATTCTATATACACACGGCTTTCTGACGCTACCTACCAAGTGTATCTAAGTTACAGAGAAATGCAAAGTTTTTTTTACACCGTGCGTTATCAAACATTTTATTAAAACTCCACTCTCCAGCTGTTCCTCTCACAGGGGACATGCAGGAAATGTTCCTGAATGAAAGTGAAAGTGCCAAACTGCAGTTAAAGTTGACAAATTAATAATTTGGCAAATAATTTGATTACTGATGTCCATGTAAACAAAGTCTTTCTCCCCTGCGTCTGTGTGTTTATTTTGCCAAATGGAAACTCTCTTCTTTGTAACTCCTTCCCTCTTTCCCTCCCCCGACACTCCCACACTGCCAGAGCTGGACACGCCCACTTTCCTGATTTTTTCCAAACTAGAGGTGTGAAAACACCCTGCTGAGACAGGGGGGTTTCGTGGCCCTTTAACAATTTTATTGATGATACTTTAATTAACGAAGGCCAAAACTACAGAAGTATTTCCCAGATTTACAACTGTTTGTGGAATCCTGTGCTGTTGCTATGAGAAAACCATCATTAGATGAGCTTGATGAACTAAAAAAGATTCAGATTAAGGAAACATGTCACTAATGTTAGAAAAATAATTGATAATTTGGATTTAGAAAAAAAAAACAGGACTAATGTGTAAGATTACATATTTTATTTTTTGCGTTCTTTTTGCCATGACAACCTTAAACATTGTGACCTTTAATGTTAACGGTTGTCGGAGCACTAAGAAGAGAGTTCCTTTATTTGATTAAGGCTGACGTTATTTTCTTGCAAGAAACGCAAACAGACTAACACAATCAAGCACAATAGCATAGTGGATGGAAAGGAAATGTTTTACTAAGCCATGGCACAAACCTTAGTGCTGGTGTTACATTTCTTTTTTCCCCATATATCATTATAATAATAATAATACATTTTATTTATAATGTGCTTTTTGAGACCCAAAACGCTTACAAGAAATTAAAAACAGCAAAGCACAGTAAAACAATAAAATATACAAAAAACACAGTAAGAAAAAAGAGATATCGCAAATTAAAAACAGTCCTAAAAAAATTAGTTTTTAAGTAGCTTCTTAAAACAGTTCAAGGAACCAGCATTCCTAGTGTTTATGGGGAGAGCATTCCACAGTTTCGGTGCACGGAAAGAGAACGGCCTACCTCCCATGGTGCTGAGTTTACAGCGAGGCTGAAACAGCGTAGGACCCGATGCAGAGCGTAGACAGCAAGAGGCAGAGGAAATGGATATCAAGTCACAAATGTAACCTGGAGCAGAACCATGAACCGCTTTATATGTTAAAATCAATGTCTTAAAATCAATACGAGACTTGACGGGCAGCCAGTGAAGCTGTTGGAGTACAGGAGTGATGTGAGACCGAGATGACGATGTGTCAGCACACATGCTGCAGAATTTTGGATGCATTGTAGAATCTTGAGAGAATTAGCTGGTAACCCTCCGAACAGAGAATTGCAAAAATCCAAACGAGACATGATAAAAGCATGGACAAGTCTTTCAGCGTCTGGCCTTGAGAGGAAAGGACGTAAGCGGGTAATATTTCTAAGATGATAAAAGGCCGTTTTAGTTAAATGTTTAAAATGAGGCTTCAGACTAAGCTGAGAGTCCAGGAGAACACCAAGGTTATGCACCTGTGGAGATGGTGATACGGCAGGCCCATCAACTGTTAACTCAAATTCACTGCACCTCTTGATGTTAGAAGGAGTGCCAACCAATAAAATCTCAGTTTTTGAACTATTCAGCTTAAGATAATTATGTTGCATCCAAGCTTTAATTTCAATTAAGCAAGAGTTAAGCGATGACATTGATGCCGATGAATTGGGAAAAGTGTTAATATAGATCTGTGTGTCATCGGCATAGCAATGATATCTAATTCCAAATTTTCGCAGGATTTCGCAGGAGGCAACATATAAATACTAAAAAGAAGTGGACCAAGTAATGACCCTTGGGGGACACCATGACATAAAGGATCAGTACGCGATCTGTGACCCCCCATATAGATAAACTGTGAACGTCCAGAAAGATAGGATTTAAACCAATTTAGCACAATCATATCAACACCAACCTAGTTATGAAGTCTGTCCAAAAGTATGCTATGTGAAATTGTATCAAAAGCTGCGGTTAAGTCTAAAAGCACTAAAATACCACAAGCCCCCGAGTCAGCAATCAAGAGAAGGTCATTAACGGCCTTAAACAAAGCAGCTTCCGTTTTATGTACTGATCTAAAACCCGACTGAAATGCATCAAACAGAGCGTTTGCTTGCAGATGTTCTTGCAGTTGCTCTATGTCCACCTGCTCTAGAACCTTTGCCAGAAAAGGTAGATTCGAAATTAACCGATAATTAGACAGATCAGAGGAGTCAATGCCAGGCTTTTTAAAAAAAAGGTGTAACAGCAGCAGTTTTCAGAGCAGTTTCAATAAAACCAGTGCTAAGAGAAGCATTCACAATAGTGGTAATATGGGGCACGAACACTGATAGACAGTTCTTCAGAACAGAAGTTGGGAAAGGATCAAGAACACAGGATGAGGAGTTCAGTGACATAGCAGTTTTCGCAATATTAAAAGTCGAGAAGCCAGAAGCAGGAAGAACAGAGGGTAAAGGTTCAACATATGTAAAATCAGAATCACCGGCAATGGAAGAGAAAATATAGTCAATCTTGGTTGTAAAGAAACCAAAAAATTAATCACAGTGCTCAGCAGTTGCAGGGGTGAAATTATTAGGAGATCCAACCAGATTAGTAACTGTTCTAAACAGAGTTCTAGAGTTGGATTTTTGACTACAAATGATATGCGAGTAGTATTCCCTTTTCACGACCATCAGGGCATTATGATATTCCATTAGATGCTGCTCAAACATAAGCTTGTGTATCACAAGCATAGATTTATTATATTTTCTCTCCAATTGCCTGTTAACAGCCTTAATTTTTCTTAACTCCGTAAACCAGGACGACGATCTTGTAAAAAAAACGGAGCAAGTTTTCAGTGGAGCAATATCATCAAGAAGAGACTTAAAAACAGAACTGTATTGGGCCACTGTAGACATAATAGGAAAACACTCAATGTGTTTACTAAGCTGGTCAAGGTCAATGTCACCAAGTTTCCTAAAAGTGAAAGAGAAGAATAGAGAAGATATATCCTGAGAAGATAGTGTACTCAGATCGAACGTAATGAGTTTATGGTCACTAAAAGGCACCACAGTTGCTTTAAGTGACTGAATATTCACTCCAGTGGCACAAACCAAATCCAGCGTGCAACCACATTTGTGTGTAGGAAAGTCAACATGCTGGATCAAGTTAAAACAGTCAAATATGTCCAGTAAGCATGCAGCTTGAGCACAGTCCACATCCTCAACATGAAAATTTAAATCACTGGTAAGGAGAAGAGAAGGACAGAGCGCACTAGCCACCGTCAATAGATCGGTAAGTTCTGAGAAATTGATTGCAACGAGCATCAGGTGCGCAAGCTGAAGCTGTCAACTAATTGGCATTTCATTGGCTCATTTAGATACTCTTTCAGATGATTGGCTTTCTGAACGAAATCCCCCATAGTGGAAGTTTTTACACATAGCATTGAAGTTTCCCTCTCGAAGGGGAACAGATTTTGTTTCATGTATAACCATAAAGGAATAAACAATAAGAAGAAAATATTAAGGAATAAAGGTCAAAACCAAGCAGAAAAGAACCTGCAAAACATACAGGAAGTTTTTAGTCAGCTTATAAAATTGTATGAGCAACTAGTTTTAAGGGAATGCCTTGGGAAATAATTATTAGCCAAAAGAAAATAACACAAATTAAGACAAAACAGATTTAAATAGCTCAGAAAATGAATTATTAAAGAAAGAAGTGTCAAATTTCAACTAAATGATTGTTATTACAGGACTTAGATGCAGATAGAATTAGCCAGCACATTGAGAGGTAAAATAAATCAGATGCAGATCTGCCAAGAAAAACACTAGATGCTGAAATTGGGAATAAAAGTGAAAAGTTTGAGTAAAAATAGGAGCATTATTAGAAACATCTAGATACTATAATGTGTAATCTGTCCTAGACATTTTTATCTAAATTCAATTTCAATGTAGTTAAAAAATTATAAGTAACTAAGAATATTTAATTGAAGTTAAATGTAATAATTAAAACTATGTGGGTAATCAAGACAGGAAAAAACATGGTTATGTTTAGGTTATGATTTAAGAGGAAGAAATAAGAGAAGATTTTCCAGCTAAAGTGCATATTGTATGAGCAATATGTTTCTTTTGTATGGCAAATATTTCAAAAGGTTTGATTTCTATTATATTTTAGGTAATTACCAGATGAGGGTAGAAACTTGTTTGTACTTTTGTAGGCTGATGAATAGGTTATACTGTATACAACAGAATGCATTAAGGATTAAAATTAGGGAGAAGATCTTAGGATGGACACTGTCGCTATTTGTGGATGATTGAATTATCTGCAGCTTCTAGTTCAATTAAATGACTTGAGGGGAGACCATTGCTCCAAACAGTGAAAGATATGATGAGTGTTGTAGTGCTGAATGGATAGAGAATTATTCAATGAAGAAGCACTGTTAAGAAATTATGATGAGTAGATGATTGGAGATGGTATCAGCAGCAGATTATGAAGCAGGAAGCCGTTATAACATCTGTGACAAGAGAAGTACTTCCTAGATTGGGAATATCATCAGAAATAAGTTTGTAATGGGTTGCATTCATAAAGTAAATAGATTACAATTAAAGTTAGGTTAATAAGTGATCAATAAATAAAAACATCTAAATGAGTATGAAAAACTTGTAAATAAAGCAAAAGAGAGTAAATGTATCATCACAATTACAAGAAATGGCTGAAAGAGATAAAGATGATCCATCAAAGCTTGTCGAAATATGTGAAAATAATAAACTTGACAGGATTAATGTGCTAATAAATGCATTGATGAGTGATGGCATGGAAACTGACAGAAACAGGCATCTAATACCTCACAAACTGCTATTGGGTCGACCCTTGCAAGAAACTTTGCATATAACCTTGCAAGAGATCCTTGCGAGAAATCTCACCTATAACCTTGCGCATAACGTCTTAGAATGGTTTGCAAAGATGTCAAATGCAGTTGGAACTTTTAAGAAGAAACAATTAATTGCCATGTGCAAAGCAATATCTGTGCAGGAAACCAGAAAGGAGCCATGTGAGAGAGCAGAAATACAAGATCCAATTTGTCTAGGTCTGGGATGGGCAAACTCGGTCCCGGAGGGCCGGTGTTGCTCCAACACTAATCAAACACATCTGAACATGCTAATCAGTGTCTTCAAGATCACTAGAAATCTATAAGCAGGTGTGTTTGATTAGAGTTGGAGCTAAACTGTGCAGGACATCGGCCCTCTAGGACAGAGTTTGCCCACCCCTGGTCTAGGTAATCGAGTATATTGAAGGATACTATGGAGAAAGGGGAGAGAGCTCAGGAGGAAAGCCAAAGTGGATGCCATCGATGGGGTACCAATGCCTCAAGGGAGCCAAAGGAAACAACTCCAGCAAGAGAAAGCTAAACAGAGCATCCAGAAAATCCCAAAGCTCTAAACAATGAAGTGCAAAGTGTGGCAGGAGGAGTTTATCAGAACAAAGCAAAGAGTGATTCTGATAGTATGCCTAAAGTACCACATACAAGAAGTGCCTCAAGTCAAGGGATGATGAATGCACAACTGCAGAATTCAGATTCTCCACCACACATCTCCATCAACATCCTTTCAAAGTCTAATGAAGATGCTGATATCTTGGAAGAAGAGAAACAGAAATGCTTATACTTATGCTTAAAACAATGTTGTCTTTGATGTGTTAAAGAGAAAAACAGAATACAGTCTTTTACTTCCTTGTAATCAAAATAAAAAAAGGAAGATGGTTGGCTGAATTCTGCCACAGTACGGTGGCATAATCTAGTCAATTGATAACTACTATGTGGCTCATATCAGTCACTAGCTAGAGGTAATTAAGATAACTGGATTATGAAACTGCACTATGGGTTAAAAGACAATAATATTAAGACTAAAGTCTTAAGAGGAGGGATTGAACAAGATTTTATTCTCTCAGTGTGAAGTATTTTCTAAGTGTAAAGCAGTTTATTCTCAAAACGTATCTAGGAGTGTTTGCAGCAAAAATGCCAGCCTGTGATAAAAATTATTTTTGGTATGTCTGTGTGTAAGATGAGAAGCCTGCACAGGAGCCTGCTATGAGCTGACTGATTCTGACTGATTGTGTAAAATAACTGAGTATGTAAAGCACTGATTATGAATGTTAATTAATAATTAATTATGAAGGTCGGCAAACACGACAAATGGCAACCAACACAAGGCACAACATACTCTGCTTATTTCAAAAGTTCTCTGGCCAATGAGATGGCACAGCTTGAGCAAAACTTAATTTTGAATGTGACATTGTTGATTCTGTGGAGACTTTGGAGCGCAACAAATTTCTTTTGCAGAGTTTATTGAAAGAAAAAAATCAGGAAAGGCTTATTCGCGCTTTGTCCTTTTATGAGGTATTGTACAGTGCTGAACCCTGCAATGAAGAGATGGCCGATGTTCTCCTTTAGGATTTACCACATTTTTGGGTGAAGAGAAATGCATGATGGACAAATTATTGACTTTTGATGAACTCTCTACAGCTGTTCAGGAGATGTCTTCATGCAAAACCCCAGGACTTGATGGACTTAATGCTGAATTTTACAAACAGTTTTGGCCAATTATCGGAGAGGATTTGTTTGCTGTCTTAATGGAGAGCTTTAAAAGGGGCACACTTCCTATGAGCCTTCGCAGAGCTATAGTCACTCTTTTTCCCAAAAAAGGTGATCTTGAGGACATCAGATGCTGATGTCCAGGCTCCCTACTAGGAGTTGATTACAAGATACTTTTAAAGTGTCTTACGAACAGGATTAAACTTTACATCTTTTTAGTAATTCATGCAGATCAGTCATACTGCATTCCAAGAAGGACTATTTTTGATTTAAAAATTTGATTCGGGACTTGTTTTCTTTTGCTAAGCTACACAATCTTGATGCCGGTTTTCTTTCTTTGGACCAAGAGAAAGCATTTGATCGGGTAGATCATGAATTTCTGTTTAAGTGCCTCAAAGCATTTGGTTTCGGCCCATCTATTATTGCCCATATAAGACTCTTGTTTACTGACATAGTATGTTAAAAATTAATTGTACCTTAACAATAGCTTTCAGAGTGACTAGAGGCATAAGGCAGGGTTCAGGAATTCTGTATACCATCTCAATTGAACCTATACTAATTGCACTAAGATATGTTGGATATAGATATAAGATATGATATGCAATAAGTTGAGTGGTATATCAACAGTTTGTTCATCCACCTCGGAACTAGCAACAATCAAATTTGGAGCGTATGCAGATGACATTACTGTTATCATTAGATCAACTCAAGATGTCAGGGACCTGAAAGCCTCCTCTTGAATTAACTGGGAAAAGTATGCTTTCTATTTAATAGGTAAATGGGATGATAGAGATCCCCCAGTACTTCCCCAGAACTGTTCGTGGAGTCGGGAAGGGTTTAAAGTGCTAGGTGTTTTCTTTGGGACTGATCATTATATTCAGAAGAACTGGGATTGTATTTTTGAAAAAGTTTTTGGACAGTTGCAAAGGTGGAAATGGATTCTCCCTCAACTATCTTATAGAGGAAGAGTGCTTATAATTAACAACTTTGCAGCTTCTATGTTGTGGCATCGCTTAAATGAGCTTGAACCACCAAAAGACTTGCTGCAGCGACTGCAGAAGATTTTTGTAGATTTTTTTTTTGGGATGGATACCATTGGCTTCCCCCTGCAATCATTTACTTGCCAGTAAATGAAGGGGGCCAAGGAGTGATTGATTTGGTAGCTAAGGTTAAAGCTAAGAGGCTAAATGCAGTCCAAAACCTACTCTACTCTGTAGATGATAGACCTTGGGTGTCTTTTGGTCAGGCTCTGCTCAGGTCTTTCGGCGGTTTCGGCCTTAATAGACATCTTTTTCTATTGTCTTCTCATGATGGAGATTTCTCAACTGATTTAAAATGTTATGCTTCTGTGCTAAACGTTTGGAAAGGGTTTAATTTGATTAGACATGAAAACAATCATTTTGGTCTTGAAGAACCACTGTTTAATAACTCACTTTTAGAAGTTGATTTTTGTACATACAATACAATTGTTAAAACTTTTATGGAGAAGAAATTGATCAAAATTTCAGACTTGATTAATACTTCAGCTAAAACTTGGAGGTCAGAAGTTGACATTTGCAATCAAGCCGGCTCTAGATCTGTTAGGATGGTAAAGCAGCTTATTGGTGGGATAAAAGCAGCTTTTCCTTCTACACTCCTCCTGTTTGTCAATTGTTTCTTATCTGGAGGTCCTTCTAAAGTACCTTTTCCTAAGTTATTTGTATCTCCCAAGGGCTGCGTTAAAGATGATCGGAAAGAAAAACTTCTGAAATTTAATAACTTACAAGAAATTGATTTTCAGGTGGCAGGAAAGAGTGATCTTTATCAGATTTGTGTTAAAATAGCTTATTTGGAGCTGTTACGGCCCAAAACTGGCTCGCATGACAACCTCAAGGTTTGAGCCGAAACATAATGGTCACAGACGCTTGAATTAATTAATTGACATCCCGTCAATAATCTTTATTTTCAATAAATCAAATGTTCCAAAAGAGACAACAAAATATTAACAAAAAATCATGTAGACAGGTAGGATAGCTAAGAAAACAGGTCCCTGACTACAACTGTTGTACAAAACAGGTGAGTCTTCCAGGCCACTGCTTTTTTTTGCTAAACTAAATAAAAACCAAAACGTGCCTATGATAAATAATCTACTACCTGCTACGAAAAACAAAGTATCAAAATAAACAAACTAGATAACACATTGGAAAAACTAAAGAATCAAAAGTTTAACAAGAACAAAACACTAAAGAGAGCGGCATGTAGATTAGAGGTGTGAACCTACACTGGTCTCACGGTTCGGTTCGGTTTCGATTATCATGCCATCGATTCGTTTAAATTCGATATCTCGGTGCATCACGGTGCATTGTCGATGCCTTCCATACACAGTTTTATATTTTCTTCACAGCACAGCAATTCTTGTATTAAAATGTATAAATATATTTATATACTATTTGTAAAACAATTATGTCCTTTAATACAAACAGTCAGATATATAAACTGTACCTTTAAACAACACAAGCATTTATAGCAAATAAACAAATATAAATATCCCGCTCGCTTTCTGAGCCTTGTCTACCAAGTTCTTTCTTACACCCCTTTGATTGGTCATGCGCTCAACAGAAAGGGCTGCGATTACACGCTGGCGCTCTTCACAGATGCACTCATGGGCCACAGTGAGAGAGACAGAGAAATGGAGATTACTTTCATTCTCTTAATCGCCATGAAATAGGGGCTTTTGCTGTAAGTGTCAGTGAAACAGTGTTCAGCAAACACACACGCAGTGAAACTGTGCACAGTTTCTGAATTTTTACGTAGTAGAGCGTTGTAAATACTCGCGCTTGCGGCTCGCCATAGTAAGCTACGGCGACATAGAGCATGTGAGATAAATGACGTCAGTACATAATAACCGGTTATGATTATTACTGAACTGATACCGAATTGTCCGCGTCTGCTTAATTTTTCAGCAAACGTGAACAAACTGACATGTTTAACTATTATTATCACCTTTTGGACTATTATGAACTCAGAATGATGGAATTACTTTCTAACAAGAGGCTACACGTGCTGCTGAAGATTAAAGACACATTTAATCATGAGAGGTTTGCTGACTGTGGGCTCTATTTCCTGTTGTTTTGAACCTAAATAAGGACTAAATGTATGCTGTGTGTAGTTTTCTGTAAGTGGTAACATATCGGAGGCTCTAAGGGTCTGTATGTGTCATACCTGCCAACACTGCCGTATTTCAGACCCGTCTCCTGTATTGTTCTGTCTCCCGGAAAACTCCCGGAATTTCACCCCACATTCACCCCCCCTCCCCCCCGGTCCTCAGCATTTTGGTACAGTCCGGCTGAAACCTGGTGCTTGTGAGCGTGCTCTTCCGGTCGCGCGCAACCACCCCATCTCCCCAAACCTCTCACCCTTCCCCGCACTTCAGTTCGCGCACACATCACCAATTTTTTTTTTACATTTTTTTTCAAAGGTCCTTTGCCTAAACGATCTGGAGATTTGCAGTGAAGGCTATTACATTGTGCATTGCCTACCAATTCTCATACTTCTAAATTTATCCCAAATATTTCTTCATCGTGCATATTCTGTTCTTTGCCAGAAGCTGTTGTTTATGCTTTCAGATTGGATCCATCATTTACTTTGTTAAAAGGTGTACTAATGAACTTGGGTTTTGTTTTTACGAAATACTCTTTGTCTTTGGGTTTAAATACTCAAGAGCGCACAGACAGAAGTGTACTGTAGCAAATTTCATAATTTGACAAGCTAAATTAGCCATCTGGAAATCATATAGACTAGTTGCTGAAGGGCAAAACGTAAATATTCAGCTTTTCTTAGCTTTAGTGGAATCCAGAATAAGAGTGAAACACAGATTTTTCCACATGACAAATAATTTACTTGAGTTTGAGTTCAATGATGTATTAATGGGGTTTTATTGTCACTCTGTGAGGATGGGAAAATAATATTTAATTGGTGATAAATGATTAACTGTTTAGATGTAATTAATGGGTTTTGCCATAGGCAAAGTCCATTCTTACTGTTCACTTTTCTTATGATTATTGTTTTTTTCCCACGCAAAATTTCGATGCGTAACTAGTCCCGCAGTTTTTGCCCCAGACCCTTGAAAGTGGGGTCAAATTGTCCGGTTTTATCGGGAATGGTGTGCTATGACTTTTATAAGGGGTCTGGGTTTTTTTGGCCCCACAGTATATTGACATAACATGGGGACAAACTTTGACACATCATAGCGCCAAGAGTGAATTTCCTACAAATATGGGATTCACGACATCTCGAGAGGGTTGCTGCCTGAGTAAGAACATACCACACAAGGGGGTAAATGTTGCACCCCTGGGGCTCTAGGACGTCCCAAAGTTTCCCATTGACTTAACATGGCCCCATTGACTCCCATTTATTTTCTAGAACTTAGCCCTGCACAGTACAAATTATTCCCGGAAATCGTCATAGCGCCAAGACTGAATTTTGTACAAATATGGGATTCACCACATCTCGAAAGGGTTACAGCACGCATAAATACATACCCCGAAAGGAGGTAAATGTTGTACCCCTGGGGAGCTAGGGGGTCCCAAATCTCCCATTCACTTAACATTGAGCCGAATTTTGACGAATTACTGCGCAGAGTGTGAATTTCATAGAAATATAGGATTCACCACATCTGTAGGGGGTTGCAGCCTAAGTGGGAACATACCCCGAAAAGGGGTATAAGTTGTACCCCTGGGGTGCTAGGACGTCCCAAAGTGGTCCCCATTGACTAAAGATGGCCCATTGACTCCCATTCATTTCCTACAAGCCCACTGACTCCCATTATAAATGTCACACATCAATAAAAGTACATAGGAGTGTCATACAGACATGGGGGTGGGCTCATTTGACTCAGGCAACCAATCAGCATCTCAATATCATAATGAAACTCACAAGCCACGCCCTCAAACTTATCCCATAGACGGCCATTATAATTGGCCCAGATGCATATTTTTGCATATGGCTCATTTGACTCAAGAAACCAATCAGCACCTCAATATGGTAATGAAGCTCACAAGCCACGCCCCTAAACTGATCCCATAGACTGCCATTATAACTGTCCTACATGCAAATTTTTGCATAGCAGTGTCCTATTGACTTGGGGGTTGGCTCATTTGACTTAGGCAACCAACCACACCCAACTTCACTCTGTAACCACGCCCATGGCAACTAAACAGAGTACCCTAGCAACCATTTATCAACAGCTATATTTCAACATCAGAACATCGTAGAGACATGGGGATTGGTTCGTTTGACTCATGCTAGCAAATGTAAGTTCATATATGCTACACATGCTAGCAGTGACTAGCCACATGCTAATATTGACTAGCCAAGTGCTGTAACTTGCTAGAAATGCTTACTAAGTATAAACAATTGACCTAGCATGTATGTGAGGCTTGCCTACTAACAACCTAGGGTACCCTAGCAACTGCCTAGCAACCACTCAAATTACCCTAGCAACTGCCTAGCAACCACCTAGCAACCGCCTAGTATTGCCTCAGTAGGTGCCTAGCGACCACTCAGGACACCCTAGCAACTGCCTAGCAATGCCTTAGCAACCACTCAGAACACCCTATCACCGCCCTAAACTGTCTAGTAACCACTCAGAATACCCTAGCAACCGATTAAAATGCATTGAATCCCATCGATTTGCCACGCAAACCCCATTTACATTTTCCTTAGGAAATGTACAATTCTAGTTATTAATTGTTATTGTTTATAGCTTATTATTAATCATTTTATTTATTATTATTATTTTTTGTCTCCTGAACATTGTTCAGTGTGACTTTGTGTGAGGTGTATTGTAAGCCTTCGTTTTAGATGTTTTAATAAACTGCGTCAAAGTCAAAGTCTCACACGCACACGCACACACACACACACACACACACACACACACACAGCTGTAATTATAAATGTGTCTCCTCTTGTGTTCAGATGTCTGTTTCCTCACACTGGATCTAAACACAGGACACACTCGTCTCATTCTGTCTGAGGAGAACAGAGAGGTGAAGTGTGTTTGGGGGAATCAGTCGTATCCTGATCATCCAGACAGATTTGATGTTTATCTTCAGGTGTTGTGCAGAGAGAGTGTGTGTGGACCTTGTTACTGGGAGATTGACTGGAGTGGAGATGGTGGTGTGTGTATATCAGTGTCATATAAGAGCATCAGGAGGAAGGGGAGAGGTAAAGAGTGTGAGTTTGGATCTAATGCTCAGTCCTGGAGTTTGATGTGCTCTTCCTCCAGAGTTATATTTAGACACAATAACACACAGACTCGTCTCCCAGTAAAGCCGCTCAGCAGGAGAATAGGAGTGTTTGTGGATCACAGTGCAGGAACTCTGATCTTCTACAACATCTGTAGAGAAACAATGAGCCTCATCCACTCAGTCCAGACCACATTCACTGAGCCGCTCTATCCTGGGTTTACTGTTTATTCTGGATCATCAGTGAAACTGAGCTGAAGACTGAAAGACTGACGAGAGATTTACCTCTACAGGAGCAGCATGTTCACTGCTGTGTGTGTGTGTGTGTGTGTGTGTGTGTGTGTGTGTGTGTGTGTGTGATTTGAGATTTCCAAAGTATTTTACTCCAATAAAAACACAACTCATTTGTCCAACATTCGGTGCAATTTCAGGAACACTAAACACAATAAAGCAAAAGGTTTGTCTTTAACCAAGAGCAGAAATTAGTTGATCATCAGTGACCTCACACAACCTCACACACCCCTTTATTAAAGACAGAAGATCAGTCAAAGCTTTACAATAACGGAGATCCATTAGAATCCGAGACTTCAAGTCAAAAAGACCAAATGAGCATTCAAACTGTGCTCAAGTTGCTCTTTTCTAGTCTTGTAAATAATGGTTTTACCAAAACATTCAGGAGTTGACACTTAACTCGATGTCTCTGAACATACTTAAACCCACAAATGAAAATGTCCTCAAAAACACATCTGGCAAGACAGTAAACAGTGACTCTGATCTCTCACATTGCACAAAAGCATGGAATACAGTTTCCCTTCAAGAACAGAAAGGGCATTCATCGCTAACCTCAGGATTCAGCTCTGAAATAAAAGCATTTACTGCCACCGCATCATGTCAAAGTCTCCACTGTAGATCTTTTTATTTAATGGGGACTTATATAAAGCTCTCCATTGAGGTATTTTACCCTCTTTCATCTGGAGTACTGTACGCCAAAGAGTGTCAACCCTTTTGTCCAAAACCCTCCCATTAAAACATTTCACACAGATTTTTACTAGAAGCAGTCTCTGATCCTGTTAAAATTAGACTCTTAGAAACTAGAAAGATTCCCTCACACCCTTCCAAATGAGAAGAAAAAAACAGATTGGGAAAGGGGTCTTCAGACTTTGGAAACGTGAGTCTCTCTGTATAATTTTCCAGCGAGAGCAGTCCTCCACTTCTGTGGGAGTTTTTCCACAATGTGCACTGAATGAATGCTTAAATGTCCAGCAACTAAATCAATCCTTAAAACCCTTTCCTGCTGTTCTCGATAAATGTCCAAGTGTTATTACTCCAGAGGAAAGAAGAGCTTTTTCCAGAGCAGGAATTGGGCTGTCACCACAAATGTCCAGCTGAGAGCCATACATTACAGGTTCCTGTAGCAACCAGTATAGAGATCTTGTAATATCTGCCCTCTTCACAATAAAGAAAGACCAAACTTTAAAAAGGTTTTGATAAAACATAGATAGTTTGGACACCTTTAACCTTTTTGGGTTCACCCAAAACAAAGACGCATGTAGGCCTAAACTCCCCTCAAACTTCTGCAGAACAGCAAATGCAATTGATTTCCAGTTAAAACGTCCTTGAGCACTCAAAGGTCTTTGTGTGAATTGAAGTCTAAAAGCTGCTGTTCTGCTCTGTAGATGTACCAGCCCACGGCCTCCTTCTTCTTTGGGTAAAAACTAAACAGATGTTGGAATCCAATGTAATTTATCCCAGAAGAAATCAATTAAACTTGATCGAACTTTTTCCAAAAAATCTGAAAGAGGATCAACACAAAGAAGCTGGTGTCAAAGTGAGGAGGCTACCAAGTTATTAACATCAATGTTCTCCCTCCCTATACATTTTTGGAAGTAAATATTTCCACTTGTTCAGGCGAGCCTTCATTTTTTCTAAAACTCCTTTAAAGTTCCTTTTTACAATTGTCTCACTACCTAAAAACACCCCAAGTTGTTATAACCGTCTCTCTTCAAGTTAAACAAGCTGGAATAATCACTCCACAGCAAACTCACCGGTCTCCAGGGAGTGGGCTGTCACCACAAATGTCCAGCCGAGAGCCATACACACATATCTTTAACAGTGTAGTTCTTAGTGGAATACTGCTCAGAGGGAGGCTATACGTAACATTACATTCAGAAAAGTCACCTGGCTGTGCATCTGTGATTCCTTCAGCTTCATCTGATAACGGATTTTCTTCCACAATTGTGGAAGCACTTGTGCCTTCTGCAGGCATTTTTCCATTTCCCTCACTAACAGCTGAAGGGCAGTTACTATTCATTTTTTTAGACGTGTTTGCACAAGATGTCCTGTTTCACCGCATTCAAAACACTTCATGCTGTTCGTCATAGCAAAAATAACAGTTGAAGTCATCTTGACGAAAATTTAAAGACAGCTCCAGTTCGTCCACATTATCCTGTAGATCATATAAACATACCGTCTAAAAGACACGACTGTTTTAACAACGGTGATTCACACCCGACAGGGATCATCTTAATCTGTGAAACTAAGTTCCCATACTGAGAAAGCATTCCAGACAGGACTTCATTTGAGAATAAAGGGGGCACATTAGATAGCGGCACTTGTTTTGAGGGTGTAGAAAGAGGAAGAACAGAAGTGAAAATGCCATTAATCATTTTCTACAGTCTGGTTTGCCAACTCCACCATTTTAACAAACACCACTACGGCAATATTCATTCAAGACGCAGACACAATATTTTCATGCCCTATTACCTCTCCTGCAGACAGTATGTATTCTTCTACATTTACATGTGAGTCTACCTTCACCCCATGATGCCGCATCAAGTGTCAAACCTTTTCACCGCTACTTGATGCAGCCATCGCCAAGCCGCAACAGGAGCAAAAAACCTCCCCGGCCGGGTAAACTTTTCTTTGCACTAAACCACTAGTTGACAAACTAACTAACCTATCACTCAATAAAGAAGGACATTAATAAAACCAGGAAATAAAAGGTGAAAGAGTTTGAAAACTCAAACCTGCCACACACACACCAAGACGCTCGCACTCAGCATATGTGCACAGAGAGAGAGAGAGAGAGAAATATAGAGAGAGAGTCTGTGTTTGTGTGTGTCTGTGTTTGTTTATTTGTGAGTCAGGATTAAAGGAAGTGG
>CAIGQZ010022549.1:0-10465 GCA_903798205.1 Danio tinwini
TTTATTTATTTATTTATTTATTTATTTATTCATTCATTCATTCATTCATTCATTTTCTTTTCGGCTTAGTCCCTTTATTAATCTGGGGTCACCACAGCGGAATGAATCGCCAACTTATCCAGGATTTTGTTTTATGCAGCGAATGCCCTTCCAGCCGCAACTCATCTCTGGGAAACATCCATGCACACACATTCACACTCATACACTACGGACAATTTAGCCTACCCAATTCACCTGTACCGCATGTCTTTGGACTGTGGGGAAACCGAAGCACTTGGATGAAACCCAGGCGAACGCAGGGAGAACATGCAAACTCCACACAGTAACTCCAACTGACCCAGCCGAGGCTCGAACCAGCGACCTTCTTGTTGAGGCAACAGCACTACCTAAAAAAAAATATATAATAAAAAAAAAAAAAAATAGATATATATATATATAAATAATGTCTTTTTCTTTTTTTGAGGGGGAGCTGTGCCCCAGTAGAGCTTTATGTCTAGCAACACCCCTGATAAAAACTAAAAGCAGATATTTTATTTAGCTGTTGCCTACGCTGTTGTTGTCTATTGGAAGGAATGCATCAATAGAGCCGCCATTTTAGTACAGGGTAGCGCTCCTTTGTAATGAATGTGGGACGAAGGTGTAGTGGAGGACTGCCCATCAAGAGCCCAAGATATGTAAACATTTATACATATCGATCACATACGATCTGCATTTTTGAAAATATTTGTTTTTAAATTACGGAAATTATAATTTTACATCACTTTTCTACATCGAAGGATAAGTGACTGCATGGGCATTGCTGACAAAGAACATAAGTTTGTGTGCATAAAAATGTATTATCCTCCCTCCCTGTTTAATTTGATCTAATCCGTGTACTGAAACGCAACCCCACTCCCGCTTTCACTTCTAATTCGAATGAAGGGAGTGATTCGTTTGTGAATGAATCTCCGTTATAAACGACTCGTTCACTTAGCCGACAATAATACAAGTTTCTGGCACCACAGCATCTTGTTGTCATATTTAATTTACATTGTTTGCTGATGTTATTCAACAAAACTAGCATAAGCCTAGATGTTAGTGCGAGTTGGTGCTACTTTGCCTTATTGTCAGGGCAGTAAGAGACTGTATTAACATAAATACTTCTTAAGAAAAGTTCATAACATATAAAAACGTAAAAAACAAAATCTTACCTATGAAATGTTCTGCCTTTGTGCTTAGTTTTCTTTGTTTGTTCATTACTACACCCGTACACAGCGTTAAAGTCCAGCATCTTCAGACTGGCTTTAGTCTTGACTAGTGCATTTGAATGACTTTTGTCCTGGGAGCACTGTACAAATATGGCGGCGCTATTGATGCATGCTCAGGGTCCGTATGCGATATCTATATCTATGAAAAGTAATGCTGATTCATCAGCCTCGTCAACCTCCATCAATAATTTCCATCAAATATTCAAATATAAATAAATAAAAAATTCCAAGGAGTTTTCACACAGGTAATTGCTATTCAACCCATCTGCATATGCCAGGCGGAAAACAAAATGTTCCTCATTTTTATGACCAGGAGACAGAGGCAGCTTGTTTATTGTGTATCTGTCTGTGTGTTTTCGCAGCAGGGTGTGTTCATGGATTCCAGCGCACCAGGATTTCATCTCCAGGTGCTCCATCAGCCCTCCCTCACGCTCTCCTTCTCCCTCTCCTGGTGAACACCTACTGGATTAGATGGGCAGCTGTGAAGGGGAGGGGGGGTCTACTGATTGACATCTAAAAGACTGGAGTGTTGTTCAGACTTGCAGAGGAGTAAAAGAGGCACAGCAGGAGAAGGCGAGTAGTGTGTGTGTGTGTGTGTGCGTGTGTGTGCGTGTGTGTGCGTGTGTGTGCGTGTGTGTGTGTGTGTGTGTTTTGAGGAGGGGGGGAATGCATAGACTTCTGCTTTGTTGTTGCCATCCAAACCCATCACAGATTCTCCCCTCAGGACTCGAGATGAGATTTCAGATGTCTGTGGTTTGTGTTTTCCCCTAAGCTACTGTCTAAACAAGAAAAATCCACAGACTGCTCACATTCTTGCAACACAGTCTGGATCTGAAGAGTCAGTGAGTGTACTACACCTCAGCTAAGAAAAAAAAACCTGAATATCTTTTGTTGGAAAACTCTGACAGCCAGTTTGAGAAAGCTGCTATTTTTCTGGAATGTAATAAAATGCAAAAAGCTGACGTATTAGGCAGAGTAAAAGTATTTATGCAGGATGAAATATGTGTTAAATGGCTCTTTTCTTCTCTGTCTGGTGTCAGCCATGTGTTGTTTCTCTGTCCTCTCTCATACACACTGATCTCCTGAGGTAAGATGTAAAACAGCGCCCCCTGTGACACTAGATGCAAAATTCTGGACAGTTTCTCCTGAATAAGCCTCTCTTTGTTTTTGACTGGGGAATACAACTAGCAAACTAGCAAAAACTTGAAAGATTCAGGAGCATTGCATTTGTCATTTTCCACTTGCAGCCAAACAAGCTACAAGTAAATGTATTCTGCTCATGTCATTTATAATTCACACACTGCAAGCAAAATGTGCAGCATCCATGCAAAGCATACTGCACATATCCTATAATCCAACAGTTCTAGTTTGATGATTGCAATGAAAGCAACATCACTCTTAAATCTGTTTATACAGCTATGGGACAATGTTAAGAGGTCACTTCAAATTTCTCAGGTTGTCTGGATTTTTTAGGTATGGGTTTGCGCAAAATGGTAATGTTTGTTTTGTTTTATACTGTGATAGGGCTGAGCGATATGACAAATGAATATTTGTATCCATTTCTCAGTGAATATAGGCGATGTATTTTGGTGCATATAAACAAAACAAATTTATTAAACAAATATATTTATTAAAATAATATTTTCGTCACAAAATATGTTTAGAAATTGAAGGATAATACAATTAAATTCAAGCAAAACATTGCAAACCAAAAAATTACAACCTACAAAATTTCAACTAAATCTTTTCTTTTTTTTTTGCTTCTCTTGATTTTTCCTCTATTTCAAATTTGTATTTAATATTTTTCTATAACATATACAATTTTGGTGCACTAGTTTTTGGACCGTTATCGTAAAGTATTTTGTTAGATAAGCTCCAGATTTGGCTTCAGTACTGACTAATCTTATATACACAAATATAATATTGTTTAGCTTCCTATAAAAATATGAATTTAAAATATTTCTTTATTTATTCTTTCATTCATTAATTTATTTATTTATTTATTTATTTATCATGGTATCAGGTATCATCACACATATTATACAATATATATCATGGTATTGTATCTTTTCTGTGAATTTAATCAATTAATAATTTATATATTTTGACCACATGGAAAGTGCTATTTCTTTTATACATTCATTATTAGATTAGATTATTAAAAAATGTGCTTATTTATAATTAATGCAGAAACATGAAATAAATATTTGTGAAATACAAAATACTTTCAAATCAAAAACGATTTGCTAAATAGAATAGAAAATGTAAACATTATACATTCGCTTTATGCTTCTATTCTCATTTCTGTCTGCATCCCCATGCTGGAGCGTAAAACTGTTCTCATATAAATGACAGAAAATTATTACTATGACTATGACTATGTTTCCCAGTACTGGGTTGCAGCTGGAAGGAAACATATGCTGGATAACAGGGGAACATATGCTGGATAAGTTGGCAATTTATTCTGCTGTGACGATCCCTGATAAATAAAGGGACTCAGCCGAAGGAAAATTAATGAATTCTTACTATAAAATAAATATTTTGTTATGATGTATTTTGACACAAAATAAAACCCACGCAAACACACGAGCAGACCATGCAAACTCCCCCAGCCGGGACTCCTATCCAGCATCGTGTGCTTTATTAAGTGCTAAATGCTAACAATGCGAGTTTGAATGCCATTTTACATGACATTTATTGTCATACTACTAAAAGCAGCAGCAGATAGTTCACCTCAGATCTTAAAAAATACAACAAACCGTTTGAAATTAAACTTGAAATTGAACACATGTGAGTGATTCACCATCTACATTTAATATTGTTAAAGAGGGTTAATATGTATTAAATAGATTTTAAACCCTACCGTTTTGTGAGTGAGTGCATATTTTGTGCTTCTGAAAGGCTGTATTTAATTTCTGTCGTGTTTCTTTTGGTGCAATTAGCCAAATTGCTCATCACTGCATATCTCGTCACAAAGCATGTTGTTAGGACACGCGGTTACAATGTAAACAGCTCACCTAATGTTTACAATCGTAATATTTATATCACTTGCTAATTAATAACCTCATGTGGAACTGAATCTTTAAACGTCTGATACTGTCCACCAGAGGTCGCATTTTCGGTCACGGACGCATGCTTTCAGAGCCTTTCTGAATGAATGAAAGAAACATGTTGTTTTCCAACAAGGCAACCCAGGGTGCTGAATTGGCTAAACTGGCATTGTGCAGGTTAAATTTATCTAAACAAAGACAGCGTTCCAGCACGGACAAAACATTTTCAAAGCAGAATATCTGACTACAGCATTGTTTTTCAGTTAATCAAGTATGTTCTCTTAGGATGCTTCTTAAATATCTGCACAAATATTATGGTATTTATATGCTTTAGAAGAGTCAAAAACTTACATACAGCACCTTTAAAATACACATTTAGTCATTTAGAGCCTTTTTTGCAGTTAAGTTATCAGACTTTTACAGAATAAAACACCTCAACACAAACCCATACCTAATAAATTCAGAAATTCCAGAGAAAGAATGTTTGAGTGGTCTCCTTTTTCCCACTGCTGTAGGTAATACAAGATGCTATTTAAAATATTTATTGATAATGCATTCTGTTGCATACGTAATAGAATAATAGCAGCAGCATTTGTAAGAACATTACTCCATTATTCCACCTGGAACATAGTTGGTCTTTAATTAAAGGAATGTAAAAAGGTTGAACACTCACACAGCGCTGCCATTTCTTTGGGAAGGTCCGCCCCAAACCGTCCAAACAGGTTGCTATTGGCCAGCAGGTCAAATGGGGAGTGGCTCCTCATGGAATTGAAGGCAAAGGGGTAGACAGCAGGTGGGAAGCCGGTCATGTGACCCACCTGCCGTTCCCGATTGGTTGCCATGGAGACAGGTGGTTGCCAAAGGCTGGTCGGGCCAGTTGTGTGCTTCAACAGCCTGTGTCACAATGTTGGCAAACTTCACAAGTCTGCGTCACGGCTTGGCGTTCACTTGTATGTGCCTGCAGGAGGAAATATATATATGATACGTTAAGCATTTGTGCAATTATAAATTGTAAAACAGTTCAGCGAGTCCAAACTTTTCCACCACATACACAGGGAAAACCACACATTTACTCACGTTCATTTCAAGCATTCTGTCCTATAGACTTCAGACTTTAGTACTTTACTCATAACACTTGTGACTGCATAGGTTTGGGAAACAGGTTAAGCTCAAATGAAGGATTTGATTATGAAGGCCCCTTTTAGACATGGTATTAGGATATGTTGTCATCAACCCAATCACAAGTTGATGACATATAATGGGTTTTTAAACACTTTGTGCATGTCCAATTTTGATGACTTCCAAAAGTGACCCAATGAAAAATAAAATAAGAGGCCACACAAGATGCATTCAATGCAGGTTAAAGGTATAGTTCATCCAAAACAAAACATTCTGTCATCATTTACTAAACCTTCATTTGTTCCAAACCGGTTTAACTGTTGAACACAAACAAAGTTATTTTGGTGAAAGCTGGAAACCTGTAACATCCATAGTATTTGTTTTTCCTATATGGAAGTCAATGCTTTTAGCTTTTTTCAAATTATTTTCTGAAGTGCTTAACAGAGTAAAAAACGATTTGAAAACACTTGAGGGCAAGTAAATGTTGAGTAGATTTTCAATTTTGGGTGAACTATCTCCTAAATTACAGGTGAAATGTGTCTCAAATTCATCAATTTTGCAGATTTCAGAGCTCTGTTCCTTGCACAAAGCTATCAGAAGGTTTCAGAAAGCAAAAAAAAAAATCACTCAGATCATACAGCCTACACTTTTCTTTTGCTTTTGTATTTTTTAAGCTAATAATTCCAGTTTACATTTCAGAACTGCTTAAAATACTAATTGTAAGGATGTTGCTCAATATTTGGCAGCTGAAAATAATATTTTTTTGCAGGGCATTAGCAGGAAAAAACTATGCAGCACTGGTTTCCCTCTCTCTTCAGCCATAGCTACTGTGTGATGTGATGCGGCTTTTAAACTGAACACGGAAAGCGCTCTGATATGAAACCAAACCCAATTATTTCAATGGTTTGTGCCACTCAAGGATGGCAGCAGAGCTCAACCTCGACTAGCTTGTGTGCACAAGCTTAATATTCCACTCTGTATATTCTGCTTATGTACCGGTATACATATCTATGTATGAATCTCATAAGGTCACCGGAAAAGTGAAGTCCACTCAAACAATGCATTAACAGTACATTTCTATGTAGTATACTTGTTCCTGCTGCTAACAGTGCATCTGTGCTATCATGCAAACGCTGGTAAAATTATGCCTTTCAACTCATTCAAGGTCACTAAAATTTTACTTTCAATAAAATATGGTTATTTCCACTTATGCGAGTGTTTGGGTGTTTCCCAGTACTGGGGCTTCGAGAGTTTCAGTGCTGGGTTGCAGCTGGAGGGGCATCCAATGCATAAAACAAATGCCAGGGTAATTGGCAGTTCATTCCACTGTGGCAATCCCTGATAGATCAGAGACTTTGAGGAAATTGAGACAGTTTAATGGAAAAAGTCTTACAAAATTGCCTTTTATTATTTAATTAAATTAATAAATAATTATTACAAAGCCAATCCAAGTGCTTTCAGAATTTTCAGTTTCAGCGATGAATTTTAATTTTAGGGTATCCCCAATAAATGGTGTAAAAAAAGTTGCAATATTTAGATATTACTACATAAATATGTGACAATATGTATCATGATGTAAATGATGAAGTACAATAGAAATTAGAGTTTTATCCCAAGCTCAGCATACTGCTGTCACAACGATATACACAGGAGACCCAAATGCAAGTGAATGCAAGATGATTTATTAAGAGTAACAACTGGTATAATCTCACCAGATATAGTGTTGAGCAAGAGTGCTCACACCGGGATTACAACACGCTCAACAGCGATAATAGTTCATTCGAGAAATAGCGCCACATAGAAGTCTCTCATTGATATCTCACCAGATATCGAGGGAAGGGGAAGGTTAGCGCTAGGCAGCAACTCTCAAGGAAGTCGACACGCTTACCAGGGGTAAAGTTCATCAGAGTAGCGGATCGGGATGAAGTCTCTCACAGATAATGTTGTCATCAGCGCAGGCAGTTGTTATTAGATCAACAATTAAACGTACTGTGTGCTTTAGAAAAAATCTATTAAGAATTAAAGCTGAAAATCCAATAAAAAGTGATAATACAAACTTCGTAAGGCTTGGTCTCCTAAACATCAGGTCACTAGCACCTAAAACACTTATCATAAATGAAATAATAACAGATAACAATCTTAATGCACTCTGTCTCACTGAAACCTGGCTGAAACAAAATGACTATATTAGCTTAAATGAAGCTACTCCTCCAGGATTCTCATATAAGCATGAGGCTCGTCAAACTGGTCGTGGTGGTGGAGTTGCATCAATCTTTAGTGATATTCTTAATGTTAGTCAGAAAAAGAGACTTATGTTTAACTCTTTTGAAGTATTAGCTCTTAATGTTATGCTACCAGATATTATGCAAAAACCTACAATATCTCTTGCTATAATCACCATATATAGACCCCCAGGACCCTATGTCAATTTTCTAAAAGAGTTTTCTGATTTTATTTCTGACTTACTAGTTAAAACTGATAAAATACTAATTGTAGGAGACTTTAACATCCATGTAGATGACTCCAATGATACACTAGGGCTCGCCTTTATGGATCTACTACATTCACTTGGGATAAAACAAAATGCGGTTGGTCCAACCCATCGCTTAAAGCATACATTAGATCTAATATTGTCTTACGGAATTGAGGTCTTTGATGTAGACATTATACCACAAAGTGATGATATTACAGACCACTACCTCTTGCTATATAAGCTGCGTTCACCTGAAATTATCAGATCTGCACCAATATACCGCCCTGCTAGGACTATCGTTCCATCCACTAAGGATGAATTCATAAGTAACTTACCTGATCTTTCTTTAATTTGAAATACACCCGCAAACGTAAATGACCTTGATGTAGTAACCAGCAGTATGGATGCCATCTTTACTAGCACACTAAATACGGTGGCACCCATTAAATTAAAAAAGGCTAGAGAGAACAAAACTACACCATGGTACAATAGTCATACTCGCGCTCTCAAAACAGCAACCCGTGCCCTGGAACGTAAATGGAAAAAAACAAACTTAGAGGTTTTTAGAATTGCGTACAAAGACAGTATGTCCAGCTATAGGAGGGCTCTTAAATCTGCCAGGGCTGAGCACCTCCGCAAACTGATTGAAAATAATCATAACAATCCTAGATTTTTATTTAGCACCATTGCTAAATTAACAAATAATCAGTCATCCTTGGAACAAAATGTCCCACCGCATATTAGTAGTGATGACTTCATGAATTTTTTCAGTGATAAGATAGAAGACTTTAGACAGAAAATAGAAGATGTTAAACTTTCTGCACCACCTTATACTCCAGATCCAGTAAACATTCCACTGAATCATAATAACCTACAATGCTTCAAAATCATAGAACAGGAAGAGCTAGATAAAGTTATAAATAGTTCCAAACCAGCTACATGTATGTTAGATCCAATTCCAACAAAATTACTGAAAGATTTGCTACCTGTTATAGGAGAACCTCTCCTTAACGTTATCAACTCTTCTTTAGCTTTAGGCCATGTTCCAAATCCTTACAAGCTAGCTGTTATTAAACCTATTATTAAGAAACCACAACTGGACCCCAGCAACTTAGCTAATTATAGGCCTATTTCAAATCTTCCGTTTATGTCTAAAATACTAGAAAAAGTTATTTCTACCCAATTATGCTCCTTTCTGCAGATGAACAATATTTTTGAAGTGTTTCAGTCAGGTTTCAGGCCTCATCACAGCACAGAAACCGCATTAGTGAAAATAACCAACGATTTACTCTTAGCTGCTGACCAAGGGTGCATCTCACTATTAGTTCTACTTGATCTTAGCGCCGCTTTTGACACCATTGATCACAATATTCTCATAGACCGCTTATATTCTACAGGTGTCCAAGAACAGGCTCTTCAATGGTTTAGGTCATACTTAGCTGATCGTTACCAGTTTGTGAATATTAATGGACAACTTTCACAAGTAAGACTGGTAAAGTACGGGGTCCCTCAAGGATCAGTTTTAGGCCCTCTGCTGTTTACAATATACATGCTTCCCCTGGGGGACATTATTAGAAAACATGGGATCAGTTTTCACTGCTATGCAGATGATACTCAATTATATATTTCAACTAAACCGGATGAGATGTCTAAACTGTCTAAGCTAACTGAGTGTATTAAAGATGTTAAAGACTGGATGACCAACAATTTTCTTCTCTTAAACTCAGACAAAACAGAATTATTACTTATTGGGCCTAAATCCTGTACACAGCAGTTCTCACAACTCGACCTGCAATTAGAGGGATACAAAGTTAGCGTTAGCTCTACTATAAAAGATCTGGGTGTCATATTAGACAGCAATTTAACCTTTAAAAATCATATATCCCATGTCACAAAAACTGCCTTCTTTCATCTAAGAAATATTGCTAAATTGCGAAGTATGCTATCCATCTCAGATGCAGAAAAGCTAGTTCATGCTTTCATGACTTCTAGGCTGGATTACTGTAATGCTCTGTTTGCTGGTTGCCCAGCATCCTCTATTAACAAACTTCAGCTAGTACAAAATGCAGCTGCCAGAGTTCTTACCAGTTCTAGAAAATATGATCATATCACCCCAATTTTATCCTCCTTACACTGGCTGCCTGTTAAGTTTCGTATTGAATTTAAAATATTGCTTCTTACCTATAAAGCCTTAAATAACCTAGCTCCTGTTTATCTAACCAACCTCTTGTCTCGCTACAATCCAACCCGCTCTTTAAGATCTCAAAACTCAGGGCTTCTTGTAGTACCTAGAATAGCTAAATCGAGTAAAGGAGGTCGAGCCTTCTCATTTATGGCCCCTAAACTCTGGAATAGCCTTCCTGATAATGTCCGAGGCTCAGACACACTCTCACTCTTCAAAACTAGATTAAAGACCTATCTTTTTAGCAAAGCATACACTTAGTGCATTACATAGCGGTGTGACGCATGATGTGCCCCACACACGATTTTGCTTCTTGTTTATATACACTATGAACAGCAGCTACGCTAATTATTCTCCTTATTCTGTATTTCCACCTGGGGGTACTCATCTCGAG
>CAIGQZ010022699.1:0-10408 GCA_903798205.1 Danio tinwini
TGCCTTTTCTTTCTTGTATTTAATTTTGTGTTGTCACTCGTCACTTTGTGAACACTGAAAGCTTCTGTTGCCAAAACAAATTCCTTGTGTGTGTGAAGCACACTTGGCAATAAAACTGATTCTGATAATTGTGAGTTTCTTTATGCATTTATAGATGCATGATAGTTTAATTGCTTAAACTAGAACAGGATTGCATTATATTAAGTGTAATTGAATGCAATGCAATTTTAAAATAAAATCAATTCAATGTTCAGATATTTTTAAGATTTGTTTAGATTTATTTCAATATAAATTTAAGAGTCAATTTTGGAGAAATAAATGTAGTGTAGTTGCAGTGTAGATTTGGCTGACAACCCAGACCACGCTAGTGTATTGTCCGATCTATGTGAAAAAAAAAATCTTTATATATCTTTAAATCATCAATTATAAATTATTATATCTTTTAAATAATATCTTTAAATAAATTATTAAATATACAATAATTACTCCCTTGCTGAGAGTAACACTTTTTAATTCCCAGGCCCAGCACAACATATTTGTAATTTTTGTGGGTGTGCAGAGTTAAATTCTCTTTTGTGCAGTTAAATACATTCTAGCGTTGCTGCAAAATGCACTTAAATTATTTAAAAATACTAAATTAAAAATAAAAGTTTAGAACAGGTTAGAAAAATATCTTACCAGGAAACGCGTTATGCAGGCTAAAGACAGACAGAAAAGTAAAAGAAAATTAGCCTAAATGAGAAGGTGAGACGTAGAACATGTAGCTAGCTTGCACATAGTTAGTTAAAATTGAGTCAAACAAACATTGTTACATCAATTTGTTTACATATTGACATACACTCATATCGACCTTAATCTAATTAAAAAATGTTTGTTTCATGTTTGCTAATGTTTTAAACTGGTTTAACATACCTCTTCATCGCGTTTGGTTTGGTGTCATGATAAAGTTCTGGAGGCTTATAATAATAATACTGTACTGCCCCTACTCCCCCTACTGGACGCATCAGAAACAACAGGGGTGTAAAATTGCCCGGGCCGTAAAACTGTTTGGGCCGTAGATCTGCCTGGATCCAAGTCTGCAGTCTCCCTCTCCTCTCCCAAATGGCACATTATACTAGTGATGGGAAGTTCGGCTCTTTTCAAAGATTCAGCTCTTTTGGCTCGGCTCCCTTAAAAGAGCCGGCTCTTACGGCTCCCAAATGGTTCTTTATTTAGTATCACTCAGAGCCTTCTATTTTAGCCTAATATATCAATTGTGAATGTTTTGTGTATTGGTAAGCAAATTTTTAATTCCTTATTTTTCATAAAAAATACACAGTTACTATTATTTAACATTTTAATAAAACTTTAATTGAACAATTGAACCAAACCAGGGCTTGACATTAACTTTTTTGATCACCGGCCACTGTGGCTGGTAGTTTTTCAATGTTACCCACTCGCCCTTTTCACTAGCCATAATTTTGTTGTTGGGAAAATAGATTTTATATGCATAAATTTGACTTTGACATGCTAAAATACTTAAAACTTTAAATTTTGTGTTATGTCCCCATGCCTCGTCATTAATTTCACTTTTTGTGTGACGTGTATGAGCTTGCTCAATGAGAATGAGCAAATGGGTCATGGTTTCATAGTGTTATATTGCAATTAGTTTTTATTTCACATGACTTTTAGGGGTTTTCCAAATTTATCTCTGACCACACCAAACAATAGTTATTTCTTAGCCACAAATTTTAAATGTGTCAAAACAAGCAAAATATAGCTGTATACTATAATTTTTATTTAACAAAACATTTCTTAAAAAACAAATAAAAGCAGTTGACTTTAAAAAAATAATTATTGTCATGTATCTAAAACTATGCACAGTAATCTATCCTGGCTAAAGGTCTCTCGGATCACCAGGTAACTACACATACGTAAATGGAGAGTTAATCTCCCATTAAAGCAATATTGTAAAAATAAAATAAAAATAAACCATATTAAAAAAAATAAAAGCAAATAAAATCATAAGCAAATGAAAGCAGGTGAAAAGCATACCATGTGTGATAAGAATTTGTTCAAAGTGAAAGCAACCGGTGCTGCTTACAAAAAGACAAATTTTGAGCTCTTGAAAGCAGCAAGACTGTGGGTGCATGTTCATCACTTTTTGTCTAGTCTATTTGAAAGAGAACCGATCACAGTTGCATTTCCAGACACGGTTGCTTAATGAAAGGAAACAAGAGCGTGCACGTGTTTTAAACAGTTGCGCGCATCACATCAGCTGTTAGCGCGAGTGATCACCATGGTACGATCCTACTGGGTTCTCCCATGTGATTAGCCGCATGGTTGTTCCCAAATGAAGCCCCGCCCCTACTTACGGCAGAAGATTCGGCTCTCCCCGACGGGAGTCAGCTCTTCTCGTTCGAATCGGCTTTTAGAGCCGGCTCGTTCGCGAACGACACATCACTACATTATACACTATGCACTTATGCACTATGTACTTGTGCACTTACACACTCAACAGCATAGTATATGTATGTAGTGTCGTCCCAAATGGAACACTAGGCCTAATGGTTTTTTACTAAGCGGAAATCCAAACCGTTTCCCTGATGATGTTTGACGTTTGCCAAATTAGTGAAGTGAATGACCAAACTACCAAATAATACCTTCTATGACTAAAACCACATTCATCATCGGGAGGCGCTATAAACACTCTGGTGAATACTATGGAATCAGAAATGACTCAAAAGTATTTCACGCAAAAGACACAATGTACACATGCGTAGCCTAATTCACATGCATAAAACCAAATTCACGTGCGTAAAATATTTATATATATTCAGAAAAACAATTCACGTGCACAAAATAAAAATACATATTCATAAAATATGTTTCACAAATGCATAACACCATTTGCAAATGTATAAGAGTGTACAAAAAGTTTTGAATGTTTAAATCTTGCGTGTTCATCCTGAATGAGAATGTGCAAATCCTCTTTCATGTACGACTCCCCCTGGATACGTGTGTGTATTTTTGAGACTGTCCTGGCAGAGGCAGGCAACTCGTTACCTTTCAGCCAATCAGATGAGAGCTGTACTCGATATCACCCACTCTGCACTCCTTTTGCGCAGTCAGTTCCTCTCCAGCATGTCGAACGGAGAAAGAGATGTGCAGGATTCAAGCATTAAATTCCCTGACTTTCACTGACTAAACCATTATATCTAATGAACGTAAACAGGCTGTTATTGTGCTTTAGTTGCCTAATATGTAAAATATACCCTATCATTCAGTAATAAATATATAAATGTAAGCATTTTTAATTATTCTTATAAGTTTTTTATCTTTATTTAGCCAGAAAGTAAAAAAATTACAATAAAAATATGACAACATAAATTAAGTGTTTATTTGCTTATCATGGGCTGTAGTATCTCCTTTTCTCAGAAGGTGAAAATCGAGCATAAATCAGGCTAAAACTCCTGTAGTCTCAGCTGTAGGCTTTCATTGACTGGATTTGATTGACTAAGGCAGCGACTCTGAACACAAAACTAAAGTACTGTCCAGTTGAATATTCTGATTTGCTGGTGGTCAAGGACATTATAGCCTAAGTAATAAATTAAATGGGCTATTGTGAATGCGGTATGATATGTTAATCTGGTTTATCTTTTTTCAACATTAAATGCAATGTTTTATTTTGGTAGTGTCATGTGTTCTTCTGTTAGTTTCAGTTTTGCTTTGGCCTACGTGGATGCGTGGGAGGAATGAGCTAGGATGCCAAATTCCATGCCAAAAAATAGAAAACTTAACTTTTACCATACACCACACTGCCGACTACAAACATCTTTGGCTACCTACTTATCGTCTTTGGCGACCTAATTATAAATGCTGGACTCTGCAATTCTCATGTTATCAGGTAAGTTCAGGCTATGCTGAATCATACACATTACTCATTTTTGATTGCAGCAATGATTTCGGCAAAACAGTTACATATGGTTAATTAAACTGTGGACACTGAATGCTAAGAATGAAATGTAAAAGTGTAAGTTATTAAGGGAAGGTTGGTTTTATATTCACACATTCATTCAGTGACAACTTGTGACACACTCCCTATTGTTTACCACGGCACTTTGAATATTCGGTCTAAAATAACCTGCAAGTGTGACTTGAAAACAATTAACACTGTTTATTTGACTATGAACAATGCTGTACTTTGATTGTCATTGGCTGCTAATATGATTTCGCTATTTAGAGTTTGCAAATAATACTTTTATGAAATTATATTATTAAGGGGAAAGTCCAAATGTGTGAATATAAAACCAACTTTACCTGTGTGTAAGTTCACATACCCTTCTGTACAGGTGCAGTTTGCTGTCAGAATGCAGTTGTTCTGCTTGTTGATGAATATCCAGGCCTAGTAAAACGTTAGCTCCCGTCTTTTTTTCCTTGTCTTTGGCTAGGCAGAACCTTTTTTTTTAGCACTACATATTTTTAAATCTGGTAATCATGGAGCATTATTTCTTGCACATGACCACACAAAACAAAACTGTAGGCATCCAAAGACTTGTCAGTCTTTAACTTCTCTCTTGTTAAATCACTTGGAGCTTCAATGAGATTGTATATTTGGGGCTGGATGCTTGGTCATTTCATCTTATTTAATATCCATTGGGAGGGTGCTATCGCAAATAGATCTGTCAGACGAACGCCGCTCACTTTAATGTTAATATTGCCGAATGCACTGTACTTATCACTGGGTGACAAGCTGTTATAATTCTCTGAAAGCATTATGTAAGTAATATATAGAATCTGTAATCAATATAACTTATCTCTAATACAACAACAAACTCTGAACCCCATCGGATGTCATTCCCTCGATGTAAATGGTAGCGCTCCCGGTTTTTCTGCCACCTCCCTGTGCGTGCATCCTGAATGTTTACAAACATGGTAATTGGTCTATTGTGAAGTGAATTTGACATGCAAATAAAGCGAGTAAACTCAAAATATTTATGAATAGCACAATTTTTTGCACATTCCGCATCTGGTGTGAACACAGCGTAAAGCCACTGGGCAGCAGTGAGCCCAGGTGTGAGGTCCCTTTTATCTTCTTGCTGCTTGCAGCTTTAAATATTATTATTATTATTGCATTCCAAAACGAATCACATTTTGAGGGTCTGAACATGCTTGAAAACTTACTAAACTTTGCACACGCATCAGAAGTGGCGAACATTTATGTATGATATTGGTTTTAGAAGTCGGTGTGGTAAAAGGTCTTGACAGCACCACCTATAAACATCAAACAAAGTGCACCGCAAACTACATTTAACGTAAACACAAATATTGATAAAATCTAGAGGGTCCGTGGTGGCTTGACAAAGTTCAGTGTGTGGCCATGGAAAAGGACGTTCTTATAACTCAATATTACAGTCATAGCACCACCTTCTGACAGAGATGTATATTTACAAATTAAATTACGTTGACCAGACAAAACATGAAAAATTTTGTGTTAATATTGTCTTTCAGAAGGTCATGATTCTCTCTCGTTAAATAATTACTTTATATTGCTTTATTTTACATTCTTAGGAGATACAAAACACAATGCATGACACAATCTTGTCATTCCACCCTCTTATTCCATAGTCAATCACAATACGTCATTAATTAGACAACTACTCAATAGTTAAAAACTATTATACTCAATTATATTTAAACAATTATATTCATTTCAATATAGCTAACCGCACAAGGACTATTTCCTCCACCTGTTAAAACCCTATTCCCATTTTGCAGAACATTTCATTTATTCATATCTTCATCAACTGATACAATGAAATCCCATCAGTCCAAAACATTAAAAATACATTTTCATAACATTATTTTATTGTTTCCATATACACTCAAAATCCATGATTCACAATGTTGTAGATAAATGATGAAACATTAAAGAAACACTGAAAGATACAATTCCTCATTTATTCTTCTTGGTGTAGGTCAAGGGTGTCCAAACTCGGTCCTGGAGGGCCGGTGTTCTGCAGATTTTAGCTCAAACTTGCCTCAACACACCTGTAAGGATGTTTGAAAAGCCTGAAAGCCTGATGAGAGCTTGATTACCTATCCAGGTGTGTCTGATTGGGTTTGGAACTAAACTTTGCAGGACATCGGCCCTCCAGGACTGAGTTTGGGAACCCCTGGTATAAGTGATTTTGATGCTTGTCTTTGAAATATATATTTTTTTTATTCGGCTTACCTCCTCTACGTGACTCATGAACTTCCTCAATTCCTATACATTCTAATTGTTTAATGTCATGTTCGTATTCAACAAAGTTTCTGCTGAAGTTATATCTTGTCGTCAGATTGAATGAATATTTAATGATTTTAATTTTGTCCTATGCATTAATAGACTTATCCTTGCATTAATAGTTTAATTTTGTTTGTAACTAATTACATGAACTTATGCTGATGTGTTTATCCTCATATAACCTTATCTGCTTAACCTCATATAACTTTGCTCCATAACAGCTGTGGCTTCGTGTGGCTGATAACTGAGAAGTTAACTCCTCAGTACTTGTTATCACCAAAATGTTACAACTCTTCTTTCAGAGTGTGCTCATTTACAGGAACAATCACGGATGGTATGGAATGTTTTACAAAACTCTCCATGCAGTAGCAAAATGCCATTATCATCCAAAAAATGTGCAGCTGCCCAAATCCCTTTAGAATTCTATTCCTCAAAAATACTGACTTTCTAACAATTTTTACATATCTATTGTTCCAAAAAGTGTTGTGGGGGGTGAAATTATACTTGAACATTATTTTTCAATGAAACAACACCTGCTGATGGAAATTAGAAAGTTTCACTGGCAACACAGAAGAATCAAAATCACAACGTAGAAAGGAGCTAATTTCCCCATTTGAAGAAAAATTGTATTGTAGACAGTGAACAAAAGGAGTGACTGTTTTGGATAAATGATTTTAATTTCAATTTCAAAACACATAACATCAAAATCAATCACGTTTACTCCCCCATCTTAATATTTCTTAATCATGTCATCTTTTCTAATGTACTGGCATTTGTTTTTTCCAAATAAATAAAAATTTTTATCTATTGATAGCTTTAATCAGTGTGGATGAAATGGGCACATAGGTTCTTCCAAAAATCAGATCTCTCTGTAACCATCGATCCAATATGGATTTACCCTTGTCTATATGATTTAACACAGTTTTCTTTTTCCATCATTTCTTTGTCCTTAAAATAAAAGCACCTAAATATTTCACTTTTTTCTTAATTTGTATATTATAAAATGACTGTAAAGAAGAATACTGTAATGTTAAAACTTTAAAATGAAGCATTGGAGAACAGGTTAATAGCATGTAAAGCATGAGGAATTTGTTGATTTTTTTTTATATAAAATTGGACCGTCTGCAAACTGACTTATAATATTTTTTTCATCCAACAATGATAAACCTTAAATTCCATTATTTTTAATCAATATATAATAATTCAACAGACCTTATAAACAATAATGGAGAGCTACCACACCCTTGTCAAATCTCCCTGTTGATTGGAAATTGTGTACAATTTCCATTTACAAGAGTGACAGAGCAATTAGTTTCACTATATAAAATTTCTATTAAACTTTTAGGTCAAACTCAAAATATTTCGAACTACTCAAAATAAATTAATGCTCCACAGTATCAAATGCTTTATAAAAATCTAAGAAAACTAGAATCCCACTTTCTTGAACCAGATCTCTATATTCAGTTAAATTTAGGACCAGTCTAATATTGTTATAAATTGATCTTCCTGTCAAAAAACTTGACTGTGTCTCACTAATTATGGATGAAATACCTTTTTTAAGCCTAGCTGCTATAGCTCCTGAAAAAAAAAAAAACATAATCAGTGTTTATTAAAGTGATAGGCCTCAGATTATCTAAATCTCTCATTCCTTTTCCCCACTTTTAAAGTTATTAGACCTTGCTTCATACTTTCAATCAGCTCTTTTTTAAATATATGCTTTTAGGGCATTAAATAATAACTTTCTCATATCCCCCCAGAAGAATTTGTAAAAAAAAAAATATTTTAAGGCAACTTTTGGGCTACCAAATCCAATTCTTAAATTCTAAGATCAAATTCACATAATATCTTAAAGGACTCCGCAATATTAGGAATCATATTCTGTATTTTTGCAAAGAAAACATTTGACTTTTATAAAGAAGTGTCTGAAGAATATAATTTAAAATAGAACATGAATATTTTTTTAATTTTCTTTGGATATTTATTTTTATTCATTAAACTATTAACTGAGTCTTTTTGTTGTCTAGTCTTTTCTAAATTACTAAAATATAATGAGTTTTTTTCACCTTCCTAAATCTGCCTGGCCTGAGATCTAACATAAGCATCTCGTGCTCTTTCCAAATAGAGATTATTACTTGTTTTTTTTTCTTCAGTCTCTAATACTGGTTTACTACTGTACCGACTTATTTCTCTAATTAAATCATGCTCGTAATTTTGAATTTCAGAAACTTCCATTTTCCAGCATTACAGTCTAAAGCATCATTAAACTCAATCTCTCTAATTAATTCTTTAATCCTAATGCAAAATTCTTAATTTTGCAAAAGAGCTGCATTAAATTTCCAGTATACTTTGTTTCTAAAAAGTTTATGTGAGGGTTCTAAAATGAGATGTATCAGGCAATGATCACGTACCATCCAATAATCAATTATGGATTTACTCTCACCATTATGCCTACTCCAGGGAAAAAAATTCAGAATTTAAAATTCTCCATACATCATTAAAATTATTTTCAGTTTTCATAAATTTAACTGTATTATTGAACTGCTGCTTTTTAAATCTGGGAGGCCATCTATCTCTCCACTATCAGGAGCCATGTTCCAATCTCCACCTACTAAAACATTCTCAGAATAGAAAAACCTTTTTGTTTCTAAAATTAAATTAGATAAATCATCTTGTAATATTGCTATTTTGTGATGCACGCATAAACATTAATCAAAATGAAGAAAGATTTATTAATTTTTCAATACCACCATTAACCAGTGACCATTTCCATCAGCCCTATGAGTGACGACTTCACCGGGACATTTGTTCAAACATATTGCCACTCCTTCAGAACGAACCATGACTAAAAAAATCTTGTCACCTTATTACTTAGTCCAGAAAAAGGCATCCAAGTTGGAAGAATGAGTCTCTTGTAAAAATATACAATGTGCTTTTTGTCCTTTACAGAATAAAAAAAACTTTTTTTAACAATGTATATTTTGTTTTTAAGCATTAAAATTAAAAAATAAGTATACAGTAGATAACATTTCTCCTTAAACAGTGAGTAAGTTTACATAGACACCAATAATCCAATTTTAAAGAGCCCCTATTATGGGTTTTTGAAAATGACCTTCCATGTAGTGTGTAACACAGCTCTTAGTGAAGTGAAATATCCAGCTAAAGCTTAAATCTAAGAGTGGACAGTTTTTAAAACTATTGATTCATCTATAAAAGAGTCGACTCATAGTGGTTTAAATGAATCATCTTCATAACGAGTCTTCAGCTGTTTCGGCGTGACGTCATCGCGAAACATAAACATAGACGCTCATGAAGACGCTGTGTTTACCTGGATATTGTTGGAAGTGTGAGGGAAAGGAGTCGTTCAGAAATCTGCACGTTTACAATGGGTGATCTATCACTACACAGCTCATGCATTAGTTTCTGCCTGACACCAGGGGTGCAGGCAAAATAAGGACAAAAAATAGGTACACCGGTAGGCTGCTGAACGCTGGGCTTCGGGCTGTTGAGCAGCACTGAAAAGGCTTGCGAATGGAGAGCGGGAGCCCGCAGAGATAGATTGTCAGAGGACAGAGGATTCTACAACCTCTTGGCTGGGGATGTGATCATTTAGAAAAGCAGAGTACAGGTAAGCACTTAGAACATATAGCAGTTCACGGACGAGGTGCCACAGCAATGATTCCAAATAGAAATGATCTACATGTTTTGTTACTAGTAACCGCGTGTACTGTATCAGGTTAACTCTTTATATTCTCATATCGCTTCTAATGCCACGTTGTAAACGCGACGCATGCTGCTTTGTTTACAGATTTAAATGCTTTCGTGAGCTCGTTCCACTGCCGTTTGTCGTTGCTATGGCCACCGTTAGCTGATCCTGCACACGTGCAGTGGTCAAGGTTCAGAATAGTTTAGCTTTTGCTGCTGTGTGGATTAAAACTGAATGTATGTCATGCATATGCTAGTGTTTAACTGCACTGCTTTCGGCGCTGAGGTGTCTAAATAACACTGTTGAGAAGCGGGTACTGTTTACTGTGGTGTTAGTAAGTTTACTTTGAAGCATGTTTCGAGCGTCCGCTGCGATCCAATGTTGGCCACCCGCGGCCACGGGCTTGATAAACTACGCTGGCCATATTACTGTCTCCCGCT
>CAIGQZ010022722.1:0-10836 GCA_903798205.1 Danio tinwini
TTTTCTGTGATTTACGGAGAGCGCATTATTAGATGGTAGTAAAAAATTAATAACTTTAGCACCTTTTATGCTACAATATAATAATTTACATCAACTTACCCCATTTTCCCTAAGCTTTCCAAAAATGAAAGGCATTCAGCTGTGTCTTGTTCCTGTATTTTGCTAACTCTTTTCAAATTGGGTCAGTTTTCAGTGATTTACGGAGATTGCATTATTGGGTGGTAGTAAAAAAATAATACCTTTGGCATATTTTATGCTACAATATAATATTTACATCAACTTACAGCATTTTCCTTGATTTTTCCAAAAATGTAAGACCTTCAGCTGTATCTTGTTCCTGTATTTTGCAAACTTCTTTCAAATTGGGTCAGTTTTCAGTGATTTACACAGAGTGCATTGTTACGGAGAGTGCATTATTGGACGGTCGAAAAAAAATGTATAACTTTGGCAATTAGTAAGCTACAACAAATCATTTACATCACTAAAAACCACAAAACCCTGTCTTTCCAGGGATACCATGCGTTTACCTGTATCTTGTTTTGAATTTGTAAAATCAATTGTCAAATTTAACTGTTTTACAGCAGTACACCGAGCGTCCAAATTTAACCCAGAGCTTTTTACCCTTAATTCTGTAAATTTGAAAGCTGTAATCAACAAACTGACATTAACAGAAACCTTATGTTTCCAGCTTTCCAATGAGATCAATTAGCCACCTGTATCATGTTTAGAAACTGTAAAATAGCAGTTCAAACCGAGCAGTTTTTTTTCTGCGGTTTGTCAAGTCCAAATTTGGCGCCAAATAACTTTGGCATCTTTTATGCTACAATATAAAAATTTTCATCAACTTACCACATTTTCCCTAAGCTTTCCAAAAATGTAAGGCATTCAGCTGTATCTTGTTCCTGTATTTTGCTAACTCTTTTCAAATTGGGTAAGTTTTCAGTGATTTACGGAGAGTGTATTATTGGGTGGTAGTAAAAAATTAATGCCTTTGGCATATTTTATGCTACATTATAATAATTTACATCAACATACAGCATTTTCCATAAGCTTTCCAAAAATTTAAGACATTCAGCTGTATCTTGTTCCTGTCTTTTGCAAACTCCTTTCAAATTGGATCAGTTTTCAGTGATTTACACAGAGTGCATTGTTACGGAGAGTGCATTATTGGGTGGCAGTAAAAAATTAATAACTTTGGCATCTTTTATGTGCCAATATAATAATTTATATCTACTTACATCATTTTCCTAAAGCTTTCCAAAAATGTAAGGCATTCAGCGGTATCTTGTTCCTGTATTTTGCAAAGTCCTTTCAAATTGGGTTAGTTTTCTGTGATTTACGGAGAGTGCATTATTAGATGGTAGTAAAAAATGTATAACTTTAGCACCTTTTATGCTACAATATAATAATTTATATCTACTTACAGCATTTTCCTAAAGCTTTCCAAAAATGTAAGGCACTCAGCTGTATCTTGTTCCTGTATTTTGCAAAGTCCTTTCAAATTGGGTCAGTTTTCTGTGATTTACGGAGAGTGCATTATTGGACTGTCGAAAAAAATTGATAACTTTGGCAATTAGTAAGCTACAACAAATTCATTTACATCACTAAAAACCACAAAACCCTCTCTTTCCAGGGATACCATGCATTTACCTGTATCTTGTTTTGAATTTGTAAAATCGATTGTCAAATTTAACTGTTTTACAGCAGTACACCGAGCGTCCAAATTTGACCCAGAGCTTTTTACCCATAATTCTGTGAATTTGAAAGCTGTAATCAACAAACTTACATTAACAGAAACCTTATGTTTCCAGCTTTCCAATGAGATCAATTAGCTACCTGTATCATGTTCAGAAACTATAAAATAGCAGTTCAAACCGAGCAGTTTTTTCAAGCGGTTTGTCAAGTCCAAATTTGGCACCAGCATTTTGCTCATAATTCTGGCAATTTGAAAGCTAAATCAAAAAATGGGTTTCATTGGATAGCTTAGATTGTCTGCTTTCCAAAGAGCTCCAATACGTGGTTTGGGCGTTTTCAGAGAAGTGGGATTCAAAGGAGAATTTGGTCGACTTCCGGCTCCTGCCCAGTCGCCGATAAGCAACTGAGCGATCCGGCCTGAGCGATGTCAAATCCATATTTATGGCCGAAAAAGGAAAACGATAAGTTGCACGTTGACAAACGAGACGCCAATGTTCTGGGGGAGCAGCCCGGACGCTGCGATGCCAAACTCACTCTCACTGGATGCTTCTTTGGCACGTTGGCGTTTACAGTAAGAGGCCGATTCACTCACTGAGCGACAGTGAGAATGTTAAGCGGTTGCGTCAGAAAGTTGAAATTTGGCGTGTGCGCAGTACCGGCGCTCAGGCTGCTCGCCCCTGGGTTTTTTTTTTTCGTTTCGCGCCCCATTAACATTCCAGGCCACATATGGTCATGGTCGGCCTTCGCCGATAGGATAATTTTACCGCTTGACTCTGAAAATTCGTTTCATTCGCGGGAATGTACGACTCACCCCAGAGAGAAACGGACGAGTCAAGCTGTTGATTTTAAACATGTTCGTTTTTGGTCTTCTGATGCAGTTTTCTTGCTTCTGGGGCTGAGATATGATGTTTCCAGGCCAAAAACAGAAAGTGATTAAAACAGCTTAAAACCATAAAATGCATCATCTTTTTGTTTTAATCAAAATTACATGCAGTTTTACAAATGTTTAAACAATTGTCAAGGGAAAAGCAAGTGATTTTGAAAGTGTTCATTTTTGGTCTTCTGATGCAGTATTCTTGCTTCTGGGGCTGAGATATGATGTTTCTAGGTCAAAAACAGAAAGTGATCAAAACAGCTTAAAACCATAAAATGCATTATTCCTTTTGTTTTAAACAACAATACATGTAGTTTTACACATGTTTAAACGAGTTTTAAGGGAAAAGCAAGTGATTTTAAAAATTTTCATTTTTGGTCTTCTGTTGCAGAATTCTTGCTTTTGGGGCTGAGATATGATGTTTCCAGGCCAAAAACAGAAAGTGATTAAAACAGCTTAAAACCATCAAATGCATCATTCCTTTTTTTTAAATCAACATTACATGCAGTTTACACATGTTTAAACAAGTTTCAAGTTAAAAGCAAGTGATTTTGATAGAGTTCATTTTTGATTTTTTGATGCAGTATTCTTGCTTCTGGGGCTGAGATATGATGTTTTCAGGCCAAAAACAGAAAGTGGTTAAAACACGTACCACGGTCGCACTGGCTAATTTGCTCAAAAAAGCTCCCCATGACCGCGAACCACCTATGAAGTTTTCATTAAATAAGTCACACATGAGATGTTGGCTCCTGAGAGGTTAAAAGGTCAGAGGGCCCCAGAATTCAGAGTGGTGGTTGTGCAGGGGCCCCCGACGTGACACCTCAAATTTCAGGGCCCCAGACGGTTCTATGCATGGTTTATAGACAGTCTCTTCAAGACAGTCTTGGAGTCTATGTGTTCAAGAGGCCTGCATGAGAAACTTGGGCTGCAGAGCCAATTAAGAGTTGCATTCATGTGAGCTGCTTGTGCTCTCAGTATGATGTTTGGGGGCCCCTAGGCTGCCAGCAGGCCAAGTTTGGAGCCCCTCGGACCCCCAGGGGCCGATCCAGGGCCCATAACACATATAACTTATTCCATTTATTTGGTAGGTGTTTCTTGGACATCGCCAGATCAGCCCCAAACTGACATATATGTTGCGTCATGTGCCCCTGGGGCAGCCTCAAGAGTTCTGCTGTTGCACTGGCTAATTTGCTCAACAAAGGACCCCATGACCGCGAACCACCTAAGGAGTCTGCATTGAAATAAGCTGCACGTGGGACGTTGGCTCCCGAGAGGTCAAAAGGTCAGAGGGCCCCCAACTTTGGCACAGAGCACCCCCCCCCCCCCCCCCCCCCCCCCCCCCCCCCCCACACACACACACACACACCCAGTCGGGTCCCCAAGGTCCGTGGCCCTAGCTTCTTCCTGAACCTTTTAGGCCTGGCCAACAAAACCACACTCCTAGGTCTCATCCCATAGAGCTCTATATGAGACAAAGGCATTTACAAAGAGTTCAGAAAAATTTTGGTGACGTCCCTCAAGCTAGCCCACTGGTTAGGCCACAGAGGGTTTTGTGACGCAACTCTGTGCCAAATCTGGGGTCCTTCGTGCCCCTGGTGGCCGAAGGGGGGCCACTGACATGTGTAACCTATCCCATACATTTTTAAAGGTGGTTGATGGACGCCCTGCGGAATGGCCCCCCTGGTCCCAAACGGCTCCAAATTGAAATAGACTGACCGGCAGGGGCCCCTGAAACGATCTGCAAAGTTTGGGGCCCGCATGTTCTTTGCAAGTGCTTAATTGGCTGAGCGGGGGATGGGCGGATTGGGTAATTTTCTCTGAATATTTCTTTCAGATTTTTTTTAAGAACTTGCCCTGTGCCGAGGGGTATGGGATTGGAATAGGGGATGCATGGGGCCGAGACGAGACAGCAGTCGAAGGCCCACATTTTTGTGCCAAAATAAAAGTCCCTTTGACAGCTCAAACAAGAAGGTCCCACGGGCAGCTTATTTGACGGGGCCCGATTAGGCTGTCCGTGGACAGTGCTTTTTTAAGCCACAGAAGCCTTTGGTGAGCTCTGACTTGGCAGACACTGCTGGACGGGCATTCCTGACACCTCCGAACTACTGTACAAACCCCAAACTTGTGAGGGTGCAAAGTTCACCTCAATCACACAAAGTCATTCAAGAGACAGTCTTGGAGTACATAGGTGAACGAGGCCTGCATAAGAGATTTGGTCTGCTGTGCCAATTAAGAGTTGTGTTTGAGTGAGGCACTTGTGCTCTCAGTATGGTGTTTGGGGGCCCCTAGGCTGCCAGCAGGCCAAGTTTGGAGCCCCTCTGACCCCCAGGGGCCGATCCGGGGCCCATGACATGTGTAACTTATTCCATTCATTTGGTTGGTGTTCCGTGGACAGCGCTCGATTGGCCCCATACTGACATATATGTTGCATCACGGGCCCCTGGGGCAGCCTCCAAAGTTCTGCGGTCGCACCGGCTAATTTGCTCAAAAAAAGGCCCCCATGACCGCGAACTAACTATGGAGTTTCCATTGAATAAGTTGCACGTGGGATGTTGGCTCCAGAGGGCCCCAAAATTCAGCATGGAGGTCATACAGGGGCCCCCGACACAAGACCCAGAGTGGTATGCCGCAGATGGTTTCTATGTAAATGGGAGCGCTGACATTGCCCGATCGGCCCCAAACTGACATATATGTTGCGTCACGGGCCCCTGAAGCAAGCCCCCGAGTTCTGCGGTTGCACTGGGTAATTTGCTCATAAAAGCCCCCCATGATCGCAAACCACCTATGGAGTTTCCATTGAATAAGTTGAAGGTGGGACAAGGCCGTCCAGGGGGGTCAAAAGGTCGCAGGACCCTCAACTTTGGCACAGAGCACCGCCGCCGCCCCCCTAGTCGGGTCCCCAAGTTCCGTGGCCCTAGCTGCTTCCTGAGCTTTTTAGGCCTGGCCGACACAACCCCCCTCCTAGGCCTCATCCCATAGAGCTCTATGTGAGACAGAGGCCCATACGAAGAGGCCAGAAAAACGTTTGGAGCGTCTCCCGAGCTAGCCCTCTCGGTAGGCGACCGAGGGCTTGGTGACGCAACTCTGTGCCAAATCTGGGGCCCCTCGTGCCCTCTGTGGCCGAAGGGGAGCCACTGACATGTGTGAGCTATCCCATGCATTTTAATAGGTGGTTCGTGGACGCACCAAGGAATGGCCCCCGTGGTCCCAAATGGCTCCAAATTAAAATGGGCTGACCGGTAGGGGCCCCTCAAAAGATCTGCAAAGTTTGGGGCCCGCAGGTTCTTTGCATGTGCTTAATTGGCTGAGCGGGGGATGGGCGGATTGGGTAATTTTCTCTGAATATTTCTTTCTGATTTTTTTCAAGTGCTTGCCCTGTGCCGGGGGGTACGGGATTGGAATAGGGAGTGCACGGGGCTGTGACGAGACAGCAGTCAAAGCCCCTACGGTTTTGTGCCAAAATAAAGGTCCCTTTGACCGCTCAAACAAACAAGGTCCCACAGACACTGCTGAATGGGGACTTCTGACCCCTCTACTCCCCCGAATGAACCCCAAAATCATTCTTGTTGTAAATGGTGACTCTTTACCAGGGTGTCCACGGACAGCCTGCCTAGGCCTAGTCAAATAAGCCACAGATGGGATATTTTTTTCTTGATCTGTCTGCTCAAGCCGCACAACCTCAAAAAGTGCCAAAAAAAACCCATGGAGGTCATTATGCAAGTCCCCCTGGGGCACCTTCAGGCTTCGAAATGTTGAAATTCCACTGTCCAGGAACAGCCTATTTCATAGAATGGGATAGATTGTACGTGGGATGTTCAGATCTCTGCCTCTGGAAACAGCAGCGAGCCCAAACCTGCAGTTCTGAAGGGGGTGAGTTTTTTTGGGTCAGATTTTCAAGTTTCTCCAAACTTCTCCAAATTCACTTCCTGGACAGGGCATGCCCAGATTAGAGCAGGAAGGAAGGTTTCAGCTAGAGAGGCCTTATAAAAGCTAAGATCTTGTCATCCCATCTGCAATCTATTCCATTCATAAAATAGGTTGTTGCTGGACATTGGAATTTCGAGGTTTTAAACACAGGGGGCAACTTAGGGGAAGCTGAGGATCCCCCTTCACGGGTTTGTTTGGGGATCCATTGAGGTTTGACCACTTGGGTGGACGGAGCAAGTAAAACATCCCACGTGTAACTTATTTGACAGAGCCCAGTATAGGCTGTTCATGGTGGACAGTGTCTTTTTAGGCCACAGAAGCCCTTTGCAGAGCTCTAACGAGGACAAAACTGCTGGACAGACATGACCCAGGTGGGATGGTACTAGATCCTGTTCAGAAATATGAATGCCAATGGTTAAATTGACTTTAGTCAATAGTTAACCTGACCCCAATAGAGGCAATATTGGTTATTATTTTAATCAAAATCCAACCAATATTTAAGCCAAAATCCAACCTCATAAGAAATTGAAATATTGGCTAAATAGCAAAGTGGTGGCCTCTAGGAAGCTCACTGAGGACCATAGCACCTTTGGAATCAGAAAATGAAGACGCATATGTGATGGTAGCAGTGATCACGTAAAACATCCCGTCTGTAGCTTATTCAGTGGTCCCTAAATAGGCTGTCTGTGGACATGCCACCTGTAGCTTATTCAGTGGAATTAAGTAAGCTGTCTGAGGACATCCCACTTGTAGAAAAACGGATTTCGAAAAGATTTATTTTAGAAATACATGTCCCCACAATGGCCACAAACAGTCTAATCAGCCCCCTGACCACGTTTCTGACCACAGGCATCCTCTTTGTGGCCTGATCACCTATCAGTCATCCCACCCGCAGCTTATTCAGTGGAGCCTGAGTAGGCTGTCTGTGGACATTCTACTCGTAGCTTATTTGGTAGACTCTAAGTAGTCTGTCTGCGGACATCCCACTCGTAGCTTATTCAGTGGACCTTAAAAAGATGTCTGAGGACATCCCACCTGTAGGAAAACTGGTTTCAGACATGTTTTCAGAAATACGGGTCCCCTCGAAGGCTACAAACAGCCTAATAAACTAAAGGCGGAATGTCCGCAGACAGCTTACCAAGGGTCCATTGAATAAGCTACAGGTGGGATGACCGCATACAGCTAATTCAGCTACAAGTGTGATGTCCACAGACAGCCTATTTGGGTTCTATTGAATAAGCTACAGGTGGGATGTCCGCAGACAGCTTAATAAGCTAAAGGTGGGATGTCCGCAGACAGCTTACCAAGGGTCCATTAAATAAGCTAAAGGTGGGATGTCCGCAGAAAGCCTAATAGGCTAAAGGTGGGATGTCCACAAACAGCTTACCAAGGGTCCCTTAAATAAGCTAAAGGTGGGATGTCCGCAGACAGCTTAATAAGCTAAAGGTGGGATGTTCGCAGACAGCTTACCAAGGGTCCATTAAATAAGCTAAAGGTGGGATGTCCGCAGAAAGCCTAATAAGCTAAAGACGGGATGTCCACAGACAGCTTACCAAGAGTCCATTTAATAAGCTAAAGGTGGGATGTCCGCAGAAAGCCTAATAAGCTAAAGGTGGGATCCCACCTGTAGCTTATTCAATGGACCCTTGGTAAGCTGTCAGCGGACATCCCACTTGTAGCTTATTTAATGGAACCCAAATAGGCTGTCTGTGGACATCCCACCTTTAGCTTATTAGGCTTTCTAAGGACATCCCACCTGTAGCTTATTTAATGGTCCCTTGGTAAGCTGTCTGCGGACATCCCACTTGTAGCTTATTTAATGGAACCCAAATAGGCTGTCTGTGGACATCCCACCTTTAGCTTATTAGGCTTTCTAAGGATATCCCACCTGTAGCTTATTTAATAGACCCTTGGTAAGCTGTCTGCGGACATCCCACCTTTAGCTTATTAGGCTTTGTACGGACATCCCATCTGTAACTGATTCAATGGACCCTTGGTAAGCTGTCTGCGGACATCCCACCTTTAGCTTATTATACTTTGTACGGACATCCCACCTGTAGCTTATTCAAAGTCTAATAAGCTAAAGGTGGGATGTCCGCAGACAGCTTTCCAAGGGTTTATTGAATAAGTTACAGATGGGATGTCCTTAAAAAGCATAATAAGCTAAAGGTGGGATGTCCACAGACAGCCTATTTGGGTTCCATTAATAAAGCTACAGGTGGGATGTCCGCAGACAGCTTAATAAGCTACTGGTGGGTTGTTCGCGGACAGCCAAGGCCCATTAAATATACCACAAGGGCGATGGCCCAGAGGCAGCCTAGCTAGGGTCCAATGAATAAGCTGCAGGTGGGAAGTCTGCAGACAGCCTAACAAGCCACAGGTGGAACGTCCTCAGAAAGCTGAAAAAGCTGCTGGTGGGACGTCCTCAGACAGCATGAACAAGATGCAGGTGGGATGTCCTCAGACAGCTTATTTAAGGCATGTTTGCGGCCACGTAGGTGTCCAGAAAGGACGGACGGCTGTTTATCGACACTTTAGGCGTCAGGAGGGACAATCGGGTCGTTTTCCTGGCCGCTCGGGCGTTCAGAGGGATGGACAGGCTGTTTGTGTCCACGTATTATTTGTATCCTGCATTTTGCAAGCTCTTTTCAAATTGGCTTAGTTTTCAGTGATTTAAGGAGAGTGCATTATTGGACAGTAGTAATAAATTGATAACTTTGACACCTTTTATGCTACAATATAATAATTGACATCAACCTACAGCATTTTCCATAAGCTTACCAAAAATGTAAGGCATTTAACTGTATCTTTTTAATGTGTATTGCAAACTCTTTTCAAATTGGCTCAGTTTTCAGGGATTTACAGAGAGTGCATTGTTACGGAGAGTGCATTATTGGAAGGTAGTAAAAAATTAATAATTTTGGCACCTTTTATGCTACAATATAAAAATTTACATCAACGTACAGCACCTCCAGTGTACCTCCAACGTACCCTAACCACCTCCACGGTCCCTGACCCCAGCGAGCAGCCCAGGGCTCTGCCTTTCTCCCAAGGCTTGCAGTTTGGGCCCAAGAGGCCCCCTTGCCCTCCACCTCCAGGGTCTCTGGCCCCAGGGAGCTGCCCAGGGGCCAGCCACTCACCCTGGGCTTGCAGTTTGGGCACCAGAGGGGTCCCTTGCCCTCCACCTCCAGGCTCCCTGACCCCAGCGAGCAGTCCAGGGGTCTGCCTCTCTCCCTGGGCTTGCAGTTTGGGCCCCAGAGGCCCTTGTGCCTTAGACCGCCAGGGTCTCTGACCCCAGGGAGTTGCCCAGGGGCCAACCACTCTCCCTGAGCTTGCAGTTTGGGCCCAGAAGGCCCCCTTGCCCTCCGCCTGCAGGCTCTCTGACCCTAGGGAGCTGCCCCAGAGCCAACTACTCTCCCTGGGCTTGCAGTTTGGGCCCCAGATGGGTCCCTTGCCCTCCAACTGCAGCGTCTCTGACCCCAGCGAGCTGCCCTGGGGTCTGCCACTCTCACTGGGTTTGCAGTTTTGGCCCCAGAGGCCCCTTTACCTTCCACCTGCAGAGTCTCTGACCCAAGGGAGCTGTCCAGGGGCCAGCCATTCTTCCTAGGCTTGCAGGTTAGGCCCCAGAGGCCCTCTTGCCCTCCACCAACAGCGTCTCTGACCCCAGGGAGCTGCCCGGGAGCCAGCCAATCTCCCCTGGGCTTGCAGTTTGGGCCCAAGAGTCCTGTTTGCTTTCCACCTGCAGGGTCTCTGAACCCAGGGAGCTGCTTAGGGGCCAGCCACTCCCCCTGGGCTTGCAGTTTGGGACCAAGAGGCCCCATTGCCCTCCACCTCCAGGGTCTCTGACCCCAGGGAGCTGACCAGGGATCTGCCACTCTAACTGGGCTTGCAGTTTGGGCCCTAGAGGGGTCCCTTGCCCTCCACCTGCAGGGACTCTGACCCCAGGGAGCTGCCCCGGAGTCAGCTACTCTCCCTGGGCTTGCAGTTTGGACCCCAGAGGGGTCCCTTGCCCTCAACCTGCAGAGTCTCTGACCCCAGCAAGCTGCCCAGGGGTCTGCCACTCTCACTAGGGTTGCGGTTTGACCCCAGAGGCCCCCTTGCTCTCCACCTGCAGGGTCTCTGACCTCAGGGAGCTACCCAGGGGCCAGCCTCTGCTCTGGGCTTGCAGTTTGGGCTCAAGAAGCCTCCTTGCCCTCCACCTCCAGGGTCTCTGACCCCAGCGAGCTGCCCAGGGGTCTGCCACTCTCACTGAGCTTGCAGTTTAGGCCCCAAAGGGGTCCCTTGTCCTCCAAATGCAGGGTCTCTGACCCCAGGAAGCTGCCCTGGAGCCAGCTACTCTC
>CAIGQZ010022722.1:61444-73702 GCA_903798205.1 Danio tinwini
ATATATATATATATATATATATATATATATATATAATTTAATTATTAACATAAGCAGTGGTGAAAGTCAAAATACTGAATGTAATGAATGATTTTACTTACGTTATTACACTCTATTGCTTCCTCGTCCACTTCATTTTCTGAAAGAAAAAAAAATCATGATCGGTGTGAGCTTGAGGTTAACACTAAAAACTTTTAAATAAGCAACTCAAAGGTTTGATAAATGACCTGCACCTTGATCTGACATGACAGATGATTAGGACTCTCTTGGACATGCATTTATACCATTACGTATAATTTAAATATGTAACATTGCAAAATAAAACTGGTATAACTCAACATTGGTTGGGTAATATGCTTAAACTAACTTTATATTGTTTCAGACATTAAGGGGACAGGCATTCATTCCTGTCCAGAGTAAACATGGACGTTAGCATAAACGTTAGCTTACCAACACTAAGGAAATTACAGAGTGGCCAAGTGAGCTTAACATTATCCAAACAAAATGAAATGTGTTTGAACTGTTTCTCTGGACATTTCATCGCTGTCTCACGGTCATGTGTGAAAAAACATATCTTCATTTCTGGTTAACCTTACAAAATGGTCCCCTCACGCGCAAGGTAACTCGGCGATAGGCTTTACTACATACACAATGCAAAGTAACGTTAAACATAAATTGAATATGAACCAACAGATATTAACAATTAGTTATTTAACATTAAACGTACCTGCAAATGTCTGTGCTTCGTCTTTACGAGCGTATTCCAGCTTCTTCGAGTCCTTCAAGAAGATCCTCCGTCGGAAACGTCAGCACAGCAGTGAAACAGCTAGGTCAAAGGAGAATAACCATCGCACGTAATCTGCTCGCATTATGAATTCACAGCGCGGGCAAAAATCCTATTGGACAACACAAATTCAAATTTGCTGGCTGCTAGTGCTAAGCGAAAGTTAATGGATAATATCTGGCTCCAGACCCCAAAAAAATCTCATCTAATGTGTCACAAAATGTAGTTTTAAGAGTATTTTAGGCGAGAATGTAGTTGTTTTAAACTTGAATCGGCAGTTTATTTATAAAGATAGCACATCTTTGAAGATGTGCTTCAGTGAATGCAGACTCTGTCAGCGGGAGCTTCGTGTTTCTTTCCCCCACCGACAGCAGCTTTACTTCGGCTAGTCCATCTCGGATATGCCGCTGGATTCAATCTCCCCCATTGTGGTTAAAACATGATTTCATGGCCAGTTTTTGGTCTTTTAAAATCTATTATTTGTTCTCAGTTGTATTTTGGCAGTGTTATTTTGTTATATTTTATAATTGTTTTATTTATTTATTAATAAATAAATGACAGTTGGGAACATATTTTTTACCCTTAAATGGTACATACAAGTATCTTAAGGTGCTACTTTGAACCATTGAGGATACAACTTCACCATTTGTACCCCAAGTGTTCACAAATGGACCCCAACCGTACCCTTTTTTTCTGACAGTGTAGTGTATGTCTATATCGCAATCTTTTGCAAAGGAAAATCACATCATATTGCACCATGCAACCACACTGTCAACGTGCCGACGTTAACACTGTATATTGTTAATTCAACATTTTTGGAGTTATTGACATTTAACACTGCATTTTTTACACTGTCGATTTTACTGTGTAGCTGTAATGAGGGGATATGAGAGTCCTTACTTTTATACGGATTAAAGAGGATAAAAATAGATTATTTGTTTTTGACTTGAATTAGCACAACTAGACATATCAAGCTTTCTATAGATATATCACTCATGCCTCTTTGTTGAGTATTTGCTGAGTTTCTGTTCATTTTAATGACGTGCTTTTTCTGACCAGTCTACATGTTGCGCGCATCTTATGCAGACGCTTGTAATAACAAGGTCTCGTCGGCGTGGTCGCATTAAAACTAATGAGATCAGACTGAGAAACTAGTCATAGTGTTGGTTTCATACTGATTACTATATCAAGCAATGTTTGTTTTCAATATGCACTCACTGCATTTAAAACTAGACACTTTAAGCTTTTTATAGATATGTGTCTCATGTCTGTGTGTTTTGTTTTCGCGGAGTTTCAGTAGATTTTACTGTCGCGTTTCTAAAAACAGTTCACGGAGAGAGAAAAGACAAATTGCCTACACTATTTGTTTTCCTTATTTTGCAAAAGCACACACGCTTGTTGTTGTTGTGTGTGTACACAAAAAAGTAGACACCTAACAGATTCGATTTATGTATTGATCTTATCTGTACAAACAAAACTGAAAGTGTAATTTACATTCTTTTCGGCGTTATCAGAAAAAAAACACACCAAAATGCATATACGCGGTCCTCGACCCCAGGGGGTTAAACATGACAACAGCACAATAGTCCAATTCAGCACCCTCACTATGTTTAATTACCACCTTGCTGAACTCCATGTCAGTCAAGTCCACTTAACAAAATATATTTTAATTCAAATAATGACGTGATGGTAGTGATGCAACACATTCCTCTGTATCATTAATGAGAAGTGTCCAAGCACCCTTGTCTTGGCTATAATGAGCCAAATGCACCTTCACAGTTAACAAACTAATATCAAATTCACTCTCTGGAAGCTGGCTAAATTATTAAACACTGTTATTGCCCTCCTGACATTGCGCCAGACCCTCAGTGTGTAAGATGTAATGTTTTATACAAAACTATTAATCCAATTCATTATTATGCAAGAAGAGGGATTGTAAATCCAGTTATTTTGTTCCCACTTTTTAGGAGTTTAACACAATTTTTGTTTAATTCAACAAAGATCAAACATAAGTAATTCAAACTCAAGCATTTTTAACAGAAATAAGACTAAACCTTATAATTATCTTCTCAACTTGTCATATTGTACCATATTCATTTACTCTGACTATACCATTCAACATAATCAGAAGCAGACAATATGATAACATTCATTTGATTTTCACTGTCTGCTCAATTAGAAATGCTCACAGGTTAGCTATCGGCTTAAACTTTTGATTATTTGAAAATGTTCATATTTGTCATTTGACAGTAAAACCTGTTTGAAAGCATTACCAATTGAACAAGAACAGACTGATTTAACAATTATATTACCTATAACAATTTCTATTATTCTATGACTCTTGCTTGGATATGGACTACCAAATTTTCATTCAAAGACAGTCTAAGTTTCGGTAAAACATAAGTGAGAAACATTTTCAAACAGCTCTGTCAGTATTCACAATAGTAATAATAACTTAAGTTGTCTTGTGTAAGGAATCAGCTCTTTGGTTTAAATCACGTTTAAACTTTGGGGAATCTAATCTAAAGATTCAAACATGATTCACATAGAATTATTGAAAGTGTACACTTAACCTACTAATTTGTCCAGCAAATAGAACGATCAGTGTAAAGCAATCCTATATTATATAAATATGTGACTTACAATAACAATATAAAGACAGTATCTTTAGTTGGCAGTATCTGAAGCTGAGACATTAACTTATAAAGCACACAACACACCAACACAGATCTTAAAATGAAACAAAAGTTCATTGCTACTCTACAACACAATGTACTAATCTACATAAAACACACAAACACACATACATACACACAAGCAGTTTGAGGAGTTATGACCGAGAGCAAGTAAGGATTTGACTTCTAGCATTTGCTAAGTTCTTAGCATTGCAACCTGAGAGAAACCATAAAAGCTGAGAATTTTGCTATTCATTACTACTTAAATATAGTTCACACCAGTTCAGCAATGGATACTGTAGAAACCTTGCTTGTGTTACTTGCGATTCTGATGGAATTTCGGTTTCCTCGACTGGTTCAAAGGGAAACCATCAGAGCAGTGTTTTAGAGTTCTGATGAGTTGACCCGATGGCTTGTTGTTGAAGAGGTTGCACAAGCAGATCGGGGGTCGAGCCGGCAGCAAGAGAAAGTCGCGGTTTTCTCCGTAGTGCAACGAGGCTTCCGGCGAGGCGATGTAATGGCCAGCATGAGAAGAGCAACGTCCAAGCAGCGACGACGGTGACGAGTGGCAAAGATGACGAAAAACTTTTTATTGTTCAAAGTTTTATAGGTTTGGATATAGGCTGGGCCTACACAGGGATTGTCCAATCAGAGAAGCTGCAGGGTGGGAGTCACACATCATGTTAATACATAAATAAAGTATCATAACATGGACACTTTTCATACTATGTTTTTTTCATATAAACCAATGCATTTGAGACTTTCCAAGCTTTTAATCAATACTAAATATGAAATGTTTCACAAACATTCTGTAGATTTCATTCAACAGCAATGACTATTACTCATTACCTATCCATAACAGTTACGTTAAACATATGGAACATGTACCCACAAAAAACTACAGAAACATAAAACAAACATACATTACTCAAAGAACCACAGTTTAATGGAAAGTGTGCTTAAACTCTGCAAGTTTCTGACCGCTTCTGTGTCTGCCTAAGAGTGTGTATTCCCTCGCAGATGCCATTTGCAGTCGCGAAACAACAGGGGTTTGTTGAGCACTCTTAAAAAACGGTTTGGGGGGTATTTGAATGTAACCTCTGTATTGTTTTAAGATGTAAACTTAATTAAGACGCAGTTGAAATCGCAAGTGGCAAGTGGTCCTGTGGATTTGCTTTTTGCTGCATGCCTGTGGATTGCTTTGAAAATTAAACCATATCAGACACCGTTCAACCTTTTAAGAATAATGTTATATCAGCAATAAATCCTGCGTTTTAAATTTCCTTTGCTTATCCTATGTGGTGATAACTGGGGATTCTTTTGACGCTTGGTTGTAAATAAACAAAAAAAGCCAAGAGGTGATGTATGTTTAAAAAAAGGAGGAACAGGTTTAATTGGTCAACAGAAACAAAAAAAAAAGAAAACAATAATAAATCATTATTTAGATAAAGATACAATCATAAATTGGACTGGAAAACAAATAGAACGGCTCAAGTTCAAGGTCAAAAAAAGCTGTGCACTCCCAGTCAGCCCAGCCTCCAACCAGTCACCTTCCTCTTTAAAGAACTTTTGACCTGCAGGGGGCACAAACTCTCTCTCTCAAAAAAAGACAAGAAAACAAGAAATAAATAAATAATTACATACAGAATTAATAAAAAAAAAGCTCCTTGAAATGTGGTGTGATTTGTTCAGTTCTGGAAAGATCCGTTGACCACACATCTTCCCCATTTGTATGGTGATGTTCCTTGCATGAACATTGGCAGACACTGGAACAAGAGGCACAGGTAGAGAGAGAGAGAGAGAGAAAGAGAGAGAGAGATAGAGAGAGAGAGAGATAGATAGAGAGAGAGAGGGAGAGAGAGAGAGAGAGAGAGAACAGACAAACACAAAACACAACCACATTTTCATTCCATAGACTGAATTCTGGTGCAGGTTTTAGATTAAATTGCTTGGGTTAGGAACACTTGAGGTGTAGTGTAACATTGCATGAAATAATTAAAATTTAGTTATTTAGCTAGTCTTCATTGCGAGTGTGGAGTGGCGCTAGCTTCAACTTAAATTACGTTCAGGTTTCGATGCGTTTTATCTGCTTGACTGGCAGATAGCAAAATCTTAGCAGCAATTGACACTACTTTGGTAGAAGGAGTCAATCCTACTTTTGGGCCCTGTGCATGAATTTGTGGGAATTCCTTGTGGAGGGGATTGGAATAGCAAATTAGTTAGGGAGAGAGAGAAAGAAGGAAATGGAGAGGCACAGTGATGCAAAAAAAAATTAGGTAGGTTAAAAACCAGCAAAAACAGTGTTGCATATGTGGATTGGCACCTCTCTACTAGAGGTTGTTCTATCAGTGCTGTAGAGGAGAGTGTATTAGTGTTTAACTAGGTGTTTCTCTAGAATGTCAAAGGTTATGTTAGTGTGTAGAGGGTAGAGCAGTTGATCTGTGTCAAGTTGTGGTCCTCCTCCATTTGTTGTTCAATGATGTTGGAGCAGTCAAATTTTCATCCAGTAATGGAGGGACCGGAGTTTGGCATGGGTCAAGAAGAGACGGAAGAGAAGAAAACGGCACTCTTGTGAACATGGGAGCTTTCACCTGCAAGTGGTTGTTGGTTCAGATGGTTCAGTTGGCGACTAGTCAGGCTGAATCTTTTTCCTTTTGCCATTTCCTGTCCTCCTCTATGTATTTGAAAAACTCTTTCATCATCGTTTTTACCAGTTCTTAAGAGTCAAATCCCGGTGGGGTATTTCTCTCTTGCTGGGATTGAGTCTGAGCATTATCAGTGTGGAAATTTTCTGAGTACCTTCGTTGACTCCTTGGGCTTGAAGATCCAGGGTTTTGGTGTCTTCCTTTGGAAGGACTATTGGTTGGTGACCAGCTTTTGTATGACACCATTGGTTTTAAAATGAGGTGGACTGGTTCCATGATCTTTCCTGGTGGCTTTCAGGTGAGCGTCGTTGTCTAGACATTTCAGCCCAGCGCCTGTTTTTCTGTTTAGGTCTGTTTTCAGAATAGGAGTCTCGTTGTCTGTTGGACGAAGAAGGATTCCACTCTGGGGATGGTGGTCTCACGCTCTTTGGGTATTGGGCACCCTCTAGTGCCAGTTCTGGACTTTGGGTGTTAACATAAAAACTGTTGCAGTTTTGGTGGTTTTCTCTGACACCATCTTTTGTTTGCCATAGGCTTTCTGCATCAAATCTCACAATTGCTGGATGCTCATTGTTCGAGGGCATGCAAGTACTCCAAGATGTTGATTTACTGCAGGGTGTAAGTTTCTCAGGAAGAGAGTTTTAAAGTTCAGGTCTTCTTCCTTATATGGTTCGTTGCGAGTTTCGAAGAAGGCTTGCTGAGTCGGTTATAGTAAGCATGTCAGGACTCATTGCGAGCTTGTTTTGTCTCAAGAGCACCCAACAGTCCTTGATCTAATTCAGGGTTTGCACACTGTATGATGAGGGCTTCTTGGAGCAGGTGGTAATTGTTCTTGACCTGAGCCAGCTGTCGGTCCAGGAAGATGCGCACCTCAGTGCTGGATGTTGCTCGAAGCAAATCTTTCTTTATCAGAGACATTGGGTCTCATTTCCAGGTGGAAATTATTGTCTTGCAAATAAGCGTGGACCTCCAAACCCCCTGGCACACTTGGAGTAAACTTGCCAATGTTCCTGGCCAGCTTGTCATGGGTTTTGAGGTCCAGACTGTATGACGATTGGTGACTGGCTATCACAGACTCTCGTCGCTGTGGGGTAAAGTAAGGCTCTTCAGAAGGTGTTGGTGAAGATCTTCGACATGGTTTCTCCCCTTTTTCAATAGGTGTGAGCTCAGGGACAGGGGATCCTGTCCTGCTTGGCAGAGGCGAGGATGGTGCCCATCTTGTTTTTGGAGGTTCATGGGGGGGCACCCCCCCCCCCCCCAAGCATCATTTACCTGTGTTGTGACAACAAACATGTCTTCCTTGACTAATAATTTGCCAATCTGAAAGACAAAACAAACAAATAAAAAATAATATGATAGTTAGGGTCACTTAAAAAGTAAATAATTCAGATTACAAGAATAGTGTACATTTTTTTTGTCCTGTCAACATCACACCAAGAAATAACAGTCAGATAATTTCCTCATTATGTACAAACATCTGTTATGTTACATTGGTTTGTAAGTTGACTATGCTATAAATGTATACCTATATGGCCACAGCCATATTAACCTGCAGCCAAGACTGGTTACTCACTGAAGCTAAGCAGGGCTGAGCCTGGTCAGTACCTGGATGGGAGAACATATGGGAAAACTAGGTTGCTGTTGGAAGTGGTGTTAGTGATGTCAGCAGGGGCGCTCAACCTGTGGTTTGTGTGAGTCCTAATACCCAGTATAGTGAAGCGGACACTATACTGTCAGTGAGCGCCATCTTCGGATGAGATGTTGAACCAAGTTCCTGACTCTCTGTGGTCATTAAAAATCCCATAGCACTTCTCGTGAAGAGTAGGGGTGTAACCCTAGGGTTCTGGCCAAATTCCCTCCATCAGCCCTTATCCATTATGGCCTCACAATCATCCCCATCCACCGAATAGGCTCTATCACTGTCTCTCCACTGAGCTCACTGGTGTTGTTGTCCTGTGGCTGCCATCGCATCATCCAAGTGAATGCAGCACACTGGTGGAGGTTTGGAGAGACCCCCCTCATGAATGTGAAAAGTTTTGGGTCAATGGCCATACACGATAAATAAATACATAAATACACACATTACATTACAGTGCATATGGATGTGATTTTGCCAAGTAGAATGTGATCCTGGATTAACATTTATTCCTTTTCCTAAAACCAACCCTAACTGTAAGTTATTCCCTAAATCAGAAGGGAATGATAGTTGGATAACAATCATGTAGAAGCACATAACCACAACTTTGAGCCTAAACATGTAAACTTAGCCCTTAATTCTGATTGGTTGACTGGAATGTTGTTCCAGGAACATGTTCTGTACTTAGTGAAATCACACCAGCAGTACATACAATAATTATTAAATAGTACTACTGCAATTGCATATTTTAATTTATTTAAAATAGCAACTTCACCTTTTCCCGAGCGGCCCGGAGTGAGGTCTTGCTTTAGTTTGAAGTATCTCTCACGGTCATGATATTTTATTTCACCTTCAGTCTAGCATTCTTTTGCACCGCTTGTTAACTTAAAAAATACTGTCCATGATTAAGTACTTAGTCACTTCCAAGAGAACTGGTCCCTCTACAACGTCCACACTATTAAATGAATTCAACCCAGGCTCAATAAAAAAATGTAGGCCTGACTACATTTCTAGAGAACCAGATATATGTACAAATAGGTACGCTTTCCTGCACTTTTAAAAAAAAAAAAACATCAGCTAGAGGCGCTAAGTGGTTTTAAAATCCCTCCGATTTAGGTCATGCTTGTTTATGAAACATAAAAACAAGGAAATTAAGGTTTGATCTTCTCAGTGCACACTCGTTTTAATGTGAATTAAGTGAGTGAGGAAAAAACGTGTGGTATTTCAACAATCAATCTAATTTGCTGGGATATACTCGGCATATAAACCACCGTGCCATGTTGGTTACGTACCAAACAGCACAAAATTATTATTGAACAGCGATAAAATAATTCTTCATATGTGCATCTTTTATTCTTTTCTTACATTAACAAGAATGACAACGTAAATGTAAGTCCATTTTATTTAAAATAATAAGAGGAAAGCACGAAGAATTAATATAGATAAAACGTAACAAAGTTACATTTCAGTCAGGTGGTTTTATGTATTCCTGAAACGTATGGATTTCTAGCAGATACTCAAGTCAAATGATAAACAAAATATGATTTATAAGACCATAGAATTGGCTAGCTCATTTCTTTCTATTTTTTTTTCTTAACAAATGTGTTATATTTAAATGTGCCTGTTTATTTGTTCTTTCATTTGGAATGACAATTAGTTCAAGATTATTTTGAGCGATAAAAAGCATAACTTCTTGAGTCAAAAACATTACTAACTAGTGTTCCCCTTCGGGAGGGGAAATTCAATGCTATGTGGAAATTTCCACTATGGGGATTTCATTCAGAAAGCCAATCATCTGAAAGAGTATGTAAATGGGCCAATGAAATGCCAATGAGTTGGCAGCTTCAGCTTGCGCACCTGATGCTCGTTGCAATTAATTTGGCTATAAGAGCACATGTGCGAGCAAAGCCAAAGCATCATTTTTTCACTTCAGAGACTTCAACAGCCTTCTGAGAGAGTCAATGAGGGTTCCTCCAGCTGAGTTTCAGACAGAGAGATTTAACATTCTAGATGTTCATTTCTAGATGTGCATTTCTAGATGCAATGTTTACCTGTCCTCGGATGATGGTCACTGCGGTGGCATGTCTGCAGTTAAGATCGCGTTTAGCTCTTGCAAAAGGGCCACCCACCCCAGTTGTCCCCCGGTCCGCAGTGGGCACTCGGGCAGATCTGAGGGTTACAGTGAGAATAAATCTGCCATCCTCTGGCTTGCAGACCTCTCGCTCCTCCACGCGCTCCATTGAAGCTTCAAGTGAGAGAAGCGCTCCATCCTCGGATGGCCGCCCTTCATGACATCGAGGCTCAGATGTCCACCACTGCATCGGAGGTTGGGCTTTCATAATCTGATGAAGGATTTCTTCCCCTCCGCTCCCTCCCCTCGGAAGCGAGCGCAGCGGCAGCCGATCTTGAAACAGACATGATATCCTTGCTTTCCCGGGCTGTTTTGGTCATGGGTCTGGAGAGATGGTTTATCCCCCAGCCCCGCGGCCGTACCGACTAGATAAGTGTATGTGGAAGATTAAAAGGCAAGACCTTCTAGCCTCCCATCCCTTTCTTCCTGGAAGTGCAAAGTGGGCTAACGCAGTCTTGAGGGCACCTTTCTCTGCCTGATCTGCGTGCGCCTCCGCCTCACCACCCTTGATGGTGGAGCAGCCAGGGAGTAAGAGTCGAGTCCCCAGATTGAGAGTCGCATCATGGGCCCGCGTGGTGCCTCTTTCTGCTGGAATCAGCCTCATCTCCCTTCCAAGTCTTGTCTTGTCTTGGTCTTCTGCCTCCCGAGCAAGAGCCCACACAGCCAGCGGCAGTGCCAAGCACCTCACAGGCAACCAGCGCTCCCCGTCCCAGGGTGCCGTTAAGTCCGGTTAATGGACCGCAAAGCCTTCCTGAGACGGGCCATCCGGAGAAGAGGGAATCTGCTCTCTCCCCGGTGGGGGACTGGGTGCCTCAGAGAGAGCATTTTTCCCATCCCTGAATGTGACAGCCCGTATACTGCCAGTCCGGGACGCGATGAAAAGCCTTCCAGCTCGCAGGATCGGCGCACTTCGCCAGTGGCTCATGAGGTCTGGGAGGACGGCCTCCTTTCTCTCACACCTCGGCCCTCTTCTCCGGAGTCTGGGTATAAGGTGAGTAAATCTCTCGCCTCCAGTTCTTCCGAGGGACCCCAGCGGTCCCCTGATCAGCACTCCCACTCCGCGCTGCCCCACTGCTGGTACTTCAGCGATTGTAGCGATGCAGTCATTAGCGAGAGCTCTGCCTGCCTGGTTAGTGCGGGCCAGCCCTTCGCGATAGCTTATACGCACGATCAGACTCTGCTACGCGATTCAATTCGCAAACAGCCTCCCAAATTCACGGGGGTATTTCTCACCAGGGTCAGCCCTGTGCCCACCCCTGTCTTGCGAGAGAAGATTGCTGTCCTCCTGGCGAAGGATGCAATCTAACCGATCCCTCCAGCTGAGATGGAGTGCGGGTTTACAGCCTGTACTTCATCATACCTAAAAGAGTGGTGGGCTTTGGTCAATCCTAAATCTACGCGATTTGAACCACTGTCCGCACAAGCTGCCATTCAAAATGCTTATGCAGAAGCGCATCCTCCGGTGCGTTCGTCCTCGGGATTGGTTTGCAGCAATAGACCTGAAGGACGTGTACTTCATGTCTCCATACTCCACGCCACCGTCAGTTTCTGCTGTCTGCGTTAAGGTCGAGCCTGGCAGTACAAGTCCTCCCCTTCGGGTTCTCCCTGTCTCCATGGGTCTTCATCAAGCTCGCGGAGGGTGCCCTAGCGCCCCTTCGGCTCGCGGGCATCCGCATACTCAATTATCTCAGCGACAGGCTGATTTTAACCTGTTCTCGGGAGCAATTAATTATGCACAGAGACAAGGTGTTCCAACACCTCCACCTATTGGGATTTCAGGTCAACCGAGAAAAGAGCAAACTCACCCCCCGTGCAGAGGATCTCTTTTCTTGGGTTGGAGCTGGACTCGGTCACCATGACAGCGCACCTCTCTGGAGAGCGCGCTCCGCTAATGCTGAACTGTCTGAGAGAGTTTGACAGCAAATAGTGGTTCCACTGAAATCTTTTAGAGGCTGCTGGGGCATATGACATCTCTGCTGTCATGCCGCTCAAATTACTATGAGACCACTTTAGCACTGGCTTCACGATCGAGTCCCCAGACGCGCATGGCACGCACCGGGTGACTGTCACGACACTGTGTCGCCGCACCCTTAGCCCCTGGAACAATCCTTCGTTCCTACAGGCCTGAGAGCCTCTAGGACAGGTGTCCAGAAATATTGTCGTTTTGACAGATGCTTCCAGCACGGGCTGGGGGGCCGTGTGTTGTGGGCATGCAGCCGCGGGCCTGTAGAAAGGAACCCAGTTGCATTGGCATATCAATCGCCTAGAGCTGTTAACAGTGTTCCTCGCTCTCCGCCGTTTTTTACCGGTACTGGAGCGAACAGTACGCCGGCGGTGGCGTATATATATATATATATATATATATATATATATATATATATATATAT
>CAIGQZ010022722.1:86512-104012 GCA_903798205.1 Danio tinwini
TTAGCTCTTAGCCCGCCGCGCTTCCCCCGCCTTTGTTTACGTTCGCACCGCCGCCTTCGAACACTTCCGCCCGGCAGGGCAGAGCGCTCTGCATCAGATTTCCGGGCAATCTCTGGGATGAGTCGTAGATTGCTGATAAAACTGTCCGAAATGCACAAACCAATATCTAAGATCTCCTGTCGGGTGTACGATGTAAAGGCATTACTGTTCTGCACGAACAGACCCGAAATGAGCAGGAAAAATACTGCAAAATTGCAAAAACTGGAGAGACGCCGAGCCTGGCAATGTGTACGCGCCGCCATCTTGGTCTATTAATTTAATTTAAAGACTTAACTAGGTTAATTAGGTTAACTAGGCAGGTTAGGGTAATTTTGACATTAAAATAGTATTTAAAAAATGTAAAACTGTAAAATGTAAAACTCCTTTTATTTTAGCTGTATAAAACAAATAAGACTTTTTCCAGAAGAAAAAAAAAATCAGACATACTGTAAAAATCCCTTGCTTTGTTAAACATCATTTGGGAAATATTTAAAAAAAGGAAAAAAAAATGGAAAGGGGGGCTAATAATTCTGACTTTAACTGTAAGTATTGCATGTAGCCACATATTTCTGAAATGCTATAATTTTAGTGTGTTATGGTAACAGGTAGGCATCCTAATGTTTATTTTAACTGTCTAAGTTTCCTGACAATAATTAAAACTGCAAGTAGTCGCAGGTTCACACTTAGGCCTGGGTTTTCTTTCAATAAAGCAACAGTAATTTGTGTTGTTGTTAGTATTACTATACTACTACTAGTAGTAGTAGTGTTAAAACTGTATTTAAAATATTTTTGTATTTCATTATATGGCCACAAAACATCCTACAAATCCTATAAACAAGCATGTTGTGAGAATGTAAAAGAGAAAATAATCAGATTTAAATCTGACACCATAGATGCCATAGATATATTTTATATCAAGTTTTAGGTTGCTTTTCAGATACATCATGGGGTCTTATACTTTATGGTCTTATAGCTTTTCATCCAATAAACGATTAATATATATATATATATATATATATATATATATATATATATATATATATACTTTTAATTAACCATTTTATACTACATTTCCCATAAGCCTCTGTCAATCAGTCAAGGGAATAGGTAAACATGGCACAGTTATTTGTAGTTTATTACTGCAGTAAAAGAACCCGCCATTAGGGTTTAAATCTCAGTGAAGTGGTTTTCTCTCCACAGAGCATTGCTTCACTGATAATATGATGTTTTATTAACGCGCTGATTATATAAAAAAACATAAAAACTTTATAACAACTTTACCTTTGTAGCTGTTTTTTTTTAACGAAGGCTGCCCATTTTGCTTTATTTAATTGAAATTTGTCCCTTGTTTTTTTGTAATTTTGCCTTGTAAGGCTGGCAAGTCCCACAAGAAGTACATGTTTTAAATGCCACACCTATTGTGGCCTTGCAGCTAATGCTGGTCTTTTTGGAAAAAGGGCCAAGATGTTATACACAGTACATACACACACATTACAATGCCACAATTTACACATTTCTTGTTTGCTGGATTTTGTCTTGGCTCATGCAATCACAGACTAACTATATTGAAAACACTCTTGTGCAAACAGAAATTACACTGGATTATAACTACTACACCGGCGAAAGGAATGTTTGGATATTGTATTTCCTTCAGACACACTAAACATTCTTTTAAGTGGCATACTACAATTTTTATAAAGAAATTACAATAACACTTTACAATTCTATTAATTTATCTTAGTTAATGCATTATTTAACACAAATTTACAATGAGCAATCTGTTACAGTTTTAAACATTTTTTTATGTTACCTAAACACATTAATGTGTTAATTAAGACATTAGTTAATATGAACTTTACTCAGCATCACAATTGTTGTTAATGTTAACGTTCTAATGCCTCTTTACATTAACCTTTACTTACACACACTAAAATAATTGTTTGTAGATTATGTAACATGAGCTAATAATGAACAACACATTTATTTACAAATGCTAAATCTTCGTTTATGTAAACTTTTAAATATATAAATGTATTAGTTAATCAATTAGTTAGCATAAACATAAATAATGCATGCTAATTGATAAATATTAGGACACATTGAAAATCCCTGATCAAAGTCAAAGAAGTTTTAAATGGACCTCTTTTTTGGTGTTAAAGTGGACGCCTCAGTTTCAGCTTGCATGTTGTGGACTTTTTATTAACATGATTTATCACTATAAAAATTTGTTAAAGGAATTAGGAATTGTAAAGTGTACATTGCTTCAACATTATCTAATGTGTTACTAATATTTCTTCATTATTTTTGTTAACTGATGCATTACATATTAATGTATTAAACAGCACACTAATATATGTTTAGTTAACATTAAAATTTGCATTTCTAAATAGTGCATTGTTCATTTTTAGCTAATATCTACTTTATAAATGCATTAGTGCATGTGTAAGCAAACATTAATTAAGCTGTTGATGAGAAAATATGGTAAAGTTAACAGTAACACAGATTATGTAATGATAAATTAAATTATTGTTTACCATTTGTTGATATTAACTAATGCATTTATTAATACATCAATACATGTTTAGTTAACATGTTGCATACTGTTTAACAAATATGTAACTAATTAACTAGACAATTAACTAATGCAATAAGGTTTAATAAGTTACTAACACTTGTTAGTACACAATACGTTTGCTTATTTTAAAAGTATGCAATTACACAAATTCAATAATATTGCCTGCATGATTATGATCTACACGGTTTATGTATTGACTAAATAAAGTAGACACATTAAATGAACTATAACATTAATAAAACAGGTAACACGGAGGCATGCATAAAAATATATTTTAAAGCAGTGCACGTTACATAAAAAAATGATTACCTGTGATCACGCCGTTTCTGCAATATCCAGCTCTTCGACGCATGATATATGCATCATCATCCCAATTCGCTGACCCCTGTCCTCAAATTCATAAAAAATGTTAAGAATCAAAAATTTGAAACTTCACTATATTCTAAAAATTATAATAAAAACAAGAGTTGCAGTTATAACCGTTACTCTTTCAAATGCTTTTAAATAATGCAAATTTAAATCAAGTCGGAATAAAACACTAGTTATTAATTTGTTAGACTCAAAAAGTTATGCTTTTTATCGCTTAAAATAATCTTGAACTAATTGTCATTCCAAATGAAAAAACAAATGAAACAGGCACATTTAAATATAACACATTTGTTAAAAAAAAAAAAAACTAGAAAGAAATGAGCATGTCAATTCTATGGTTTTATAAATCATATTTTGTTTACCATTAGAAGTGAGCATCTGCTAGAAATCCATACGTTTCAGGAGTACATAAAACCACCTGACTGAAATGTAACTTTGCTACGTTTTATCTATATTAATTCTTCGAGCTTTCCTCTTATTATTTTAAATAAGATGGACTTACATTTACGTTGTCATTACCGTTAATGAAAGAAAAGAATAAAAGATGCACATACAAAGTAATATTTTATCGCTGTTCAGTAATAATTTTGTGCTGTTTGGTACGTAACCAACATGGCACGGTGATTTATATCCCGAGTATATCCCAGCAAATTAGATAGATTGTTGAAATACCACACATTATTCCTCACTCACTTAATTCACATTAAAAAGAGTGTGCACTGAGAAGATTAAACCTTAATTTCCTTGTTTTTATGTTTAATAAACACGCATGACCTAAAGCGGAGGGTTTTAAAACCACTTAGCGCCCCTAGCTGATGTTATTTTTTAAAAAGTGCAGGGAAGAGTACCTATTTGTGCGTATATCTGGTTCTCTAGAAATGTAGTCAGGCCTACGTTTTTCTAATGAGCCTGGGTTGAATGAATTGCTTTCATTAATTGGGTCATACTGGAGATGGAGCATATTGATAGAACCAGACATTTTTTCATTCTAAAATATCACGTTTGCTTTTCCTGGTTCCAAAGTTGTTGCCAGAAGCAGCAACTTAGCAGTTGGGCATAAAGTGGTAAAGCAGAAGTTCAAACACAGCTTCAGAATGGTAAAGAAAGACGATTTAACTGATTTTCATACATGCTTGTCAGATGGCTAGCCTGAGTATTTCAGAAACTGCTGATCTGCTGGCATTTTCACACAAACCATTGTTAGTGTTTGCTAGTGATAGGAGTCAGAAAAACAAAGATTTTCAAAGCATCAACAGAATTCAACCAATTGCTTTGCAAAAAGATTCACTGTTTCGAAGCATTCAAAACAACACATTCTAGGAACACCGGCTGGTCAAAATTTTTTTGCAGTTACATAATAATAATACACATAAAAATACACATTGCAAATGTTTAATGAAAAGTATAGCGTATCAAATGCAATTACCTAATCATTCAATGCCTTGTTGCCTCTGAGTGATAAAGCAAAATCTGATATGGGTCACCCTAATCAGACTTGTGTTTTCACAGGCAATAGTACCCTTATTTGGTAGGTGTGGTGTACAGCAGAAAGTTGTGGTTGTGGTTATTTAACAGTTGTCATTCTCTTGTCGTAAACCAACCAAGTTCAGCAGGGAGTTTAGCACCCTTTTGGTTCTGTATCGTTGTGTTAGGTACTTTTTTTAAAAAGTGCCAAAAAAGTGGTATAGTGCCATTTACAACATTGGTACTTCTAAAAATGGAAATGAATGCATACCAAACAGTACTTCACTAAACCATACTGTTCAATGCAAATGAGCCATAAAATCATTTAAAGGGCACATATCACCTTTGGAAGCTGTTTGGACAACCATGTGATATGATTTGGACAGAATGTGTAATATAGCATACACTCTCAAAAATAAAGGTTGTCACTGGGGTGGTACGTTTTTAAAAGGTACCAATTTGTACCTAAAAGGTCCATATTAATACCTCAAGGGTACATATTAGTACCTAAAAAGTACAAAATTGTTCTTTTTCAAAATTTTAGGTACTAATATATACATTTGAGGTACCAATATGGACCTTTTAAGTACAAATGTAAACCTTTTGAAAAGGTACCACCCCAGTGACAGCTCGCGTACCTTTATTTCTGAGAGTGTGCACTAAGCTGTATTAGAGTGGTATAAACACAGGAATTTTTACGAGCTCAGTGGTATGAAAATATACAATTTTAAAAAGGAGGCATGGTACCAATCCCTGCACGCCTAAACCCAAACGGGCATGAGCAAATCGTGCTAAATTGTATGAATGAGATTGTATGAATTCATACAAATTAGCCACTAAATTAAAAGTTAGGAATTGCAGTGAGATTGTGTTGCAATAACATGAAAGGGTGGATCTATCCTGCCTTGAAACAATCATTCACGTTAGTGGTGGTGTTATGGTGTAGGGACATGTTCCTATATAGGACCAACTGAGCATTGTTTAGTTTACCTGTATATTGTTTTTAACCATGCCCAAATTGTAATGGCTACTACAAATCTAGCAGAATAATGCACCACGTCAAGCTCATAGCCATGGTTTCTTGAACATGATAAAAATTTCACACTATGTACACAGTCTCCAGATCTTGTTCCAGTAAAGCACATTTGGGATCTGCTGGAATAAAACATTCTCATCATCAATGTAAATTACCAAATGTTATGGTAATACAGAACCAGTGCTAGCACTTTACTTTGTAATGCACCATAAAACAAGCATCTCACTTCTACACCAAAATAAATTGCATCTAGAACACAATGTCAGATGAAAGAGCTCTGAAAAATGTTAAAATAAAATGTATAAAAATAAAAGCATCTTGATCTACATATAAGAAAACTATCACAGGCTTCAAATTAAGTCCTAGATCATGTTTTAATACTAATATGAGGAGCGGCCATGTTACACCACCATGACCAAAAGCAATTTATGTCTGCTTAACCTGCTGGCAGCTAGCTCTCTGCAACTCACATGGTCACCCACTGAAGCTAAGTAGGACTGCGCCCGGTCAGTACCTGGATGGGAAACCATATGGGGATCTAGGTTGCTGCCAGAAGTGGTGTTAGTGAGGCCAGCGGGGGTCTGTGTGGGTTGTAACGCCTCAGTATATTGATGCAGACTCTGTACTGCCCAATGAGCGCTATTTTTTGGATGAGACAATAAAAATCCAGGATGTCCTTCGAAAAAGCCTCTGTCCATTATGGCCTCCTAACCCTCCCCATATCATAATTGCCTTTATCACTAGCTGCATCCCAAATGGCACACTATGCACCATGTATTTATGCACTTACACACTCAATAGCATAGTATATGTATGAGGTGTCGTCCCAAATGGAATGTTTTTTTTTTCCTATAAGTGGAAATTCAAACCGATTCCCTGATGACATTTGCTGGTTGTCAAATAAGTGAAATAAATAACCAAACTACCAAATAATACCTGTCATGAGTATAACCGCATTCACCATCTATAATGTAGGCATGCATATAATCCCTCTTTTAGGAGAATTTTGCTTCATAATCCAAAATAAATAGTTATCCAACATGTGTGGCCGATAGGTTCACCCCTTTCGCTATGTGAGCAAAACTGCAGTCATTGAGTGTGTGAAGTGTCCATCATTACGCACTTCATTTTAATGGTCAAATTTAAAATGTGCATCATCCGAGTAATCAAAGTGCACTTATTATTTTTAGAGTTTTCAGTGTAAACGCACTAATTACACTATTTATAAGACAAAATGGTGTAGAATAGTGCATAAGTATGCGATTTGGGACGCACCTTCTGTTTCCTCTCCACCAGTCAGCTGGTGTGTGGTCTGGTGCAACATGGCTGCTGTTGCGTCATCCAGTTGGATGCTGCACACTGGTAGTGGATGATGAGATTCTCACCAAAAACATGTAAAGCGCTTTGAGTGTCCAAAAAAAGTGCTATATAAATGTAAGAAATTATTATTATTATTATTATTAACCTTACAAGTAATGGAATACAACCTGAAAACTGCATCTAACCATTTAAACTTTTTTTTTTAATTAGAAAAATATTGAATCACATATTTAGAGCTGCAACTGACCTGGTCAGCATAGATGGGAACGTCCACAAAAATGTCACTTATATTGTTAAGTTAACTTTTTTTTAAGTTAGATTTTAAAATTTTATTTTTTATTAAAAAAAAAGTTTTTCGTGTAAAGTTTTTTCATTTCTAATAAACTTTAAAATATTGTTCTTATGCTGTATTGACTGCCAAATAAAGAAATATATTTTTTGCTTTAACTGCAGCATTAGGAAAATGTGCATGCATTATTTTACCTTTTATGTAGGCCCTTAATTCTTTCATGGTGCAGTTTGTTTCACACCTCTTTGAAAGACAGCTCTCTAAAATGTCTAACATTTCCTTGTTCACTGCATTTAAATTGCATTTAAACTATTTTCCAGAAAAGTCAAAAGAGCATATACACCCTTACAGGCAGAATACAAATGTTTTTATGATGTTAAACATGTTTTAATGTTTGTAATGTACAAACTTAGTAATTGTACAATAGTGTGAATTGAATAAGCTGAATTGGTCGTAGTGTATGTGTATGAAATTGAGAGTGTATGGGTGTTTCCCAGTACTGAGTTGCAGCTGGAAAGGCATCTGCTGTGTAAAACATATGCTGAATAAGTTGGTGGGTTATTCTGCCGTGTTGACCCCTGATAAATAAGGGACTAAGTTGAAGGAAAATTAGATGAAATGAATGGCTTGGATTACAAAATATCATAATTTCAAGCAAGTGATGCATAATCTGGCAGGTGTGTCATTTTTGATGATAAAAAATATAGTTTTTACTACAACTCTGGGTTCATTTACAGTCGAGGGGGAATGATTATTTTCCCCCACACAGACTCCACCCCAATGCTATGCTTTAGCTATGACACGACACCAACCAAGTCTAACTTCTTTAAAATGAGTGAAACGCCAATCAATCCCTATTTTGAAATTGAATATTTTATCCATTTCTCAGTGAATATAGGCAATGCATTTTGGTGCATTTAAACAAAACATTTTTTTAAACAGATATATATTTTTTATAATATTTTAGTCACCAAACATATTTAGAAATTGAAAGATAATACATTTAAATTCAAGCAAAATATTGCAAAAAAAAAAAAACTAATTACAACCCACACAATTTCAATTATTTACATATTTTTTTTGCTTCTCTTGATTTTCCTCTTTTTAAAACTTGTATTTATTATTTTTCTGTAACATAAATTTTGGTGTACTAGTTTTTGCAGTTATCGTAAGTTATTTTGTTAGATAAGCTCCATATTTGGTGTCAGTACTGACTAATGTATATGCACAAATATGACACTGCATAGCTTCCTGTTAAAAATATGAATTTAAAAGATATATTTGTGAGGGGTGAACTTATATATGTTGAGCACTGTATTTAAAAAAAAATAAAATTAGAGACAAAAGCAGTAGATATGTTTAGCAGAAGATTTGGCCATGAGTCAAAGTGTCCCAAACAACTCAAAATAATACAAGCCTAACTGAAGCAATCTCCATTGTACTGAGTGACAGTGCTTCCTTCCTGTTAAACTGAACAGTCACATCATTGATGATGTATGTGTACTCGGACTTGGAAGGTAAAAATTTAGTGTGAGTGCAGGCCATCCGCTTGTTAAGTGTGACGTTACGCGAAGCGGCTTCTGGGTCCAAGCGTTCTATCAAACTGTATAGGGAGAATCATTAAATGGTAATTAATAAATGTTTACAAAGCGATATAATACTTTTGAAACTCACAATCGAAATATATACACATATATCCATGCCTAATATCCAATGACCAGAAAGTGATTACTAAATTGTTTAATTTTGTCTGTGATGCAGCAAGTCCAGAGACTGTTAAGTTGTGTTCACTTGTGTGATATGACAAAAAAAGTCATAAATATTTTCTCAATTCAAATGAGTAGCAACTTGGACCCGGAAACAGTATTCTATATGTCACCACTTAACAAGCAGATCGGGGAAGAGGGACAATCGTGTGCAGGCTTGGTAGTGTGGGTACACCCTTAAACATTGCTGTTTTGGATTATTACCTCTAGGAAGACAATAGACTTGGAAAATGGTATTTCAAAATAGCATGTTTTATTATTAAGATCCATTTTACCATAATAGTAATCTAAGGCGTCCACCCTGTGGTAATATGGCACAAAATTTAAGATGATTATTTCCAGCACTTTGTTAAATCTTTAAGGGGGGGTCCACATATATTTTTAAGGCTTGGTTGTGTTTATAAGATGCAAAGCAATGTGTGCTCATGCTTCACTTGTAGAAAATCACGTTATCTTTTTCATATATCTTACTTCGATTATATACACTGTACAGCTACTCTGCTAACATGAAAACGACTGTCATATTTCCTAGTGCCTCTGAAAGGCCCGTCCTCAAGAGGCTCTGACTGGTCAGCTAACATAATGATCTGTGATTTGCGGATTGGCTCCACGTCACGCCCCCACAAGCATGCTCTGTTGAGCTGTCTGTGAGTCAGAGGGTTGTTGCTAGAACAGATACGTTTGCGAACGGAAATTGAAAATAATTATTTATGTTATTTATTCAATTTCCCATTTATTGTATTTTATTATTGTCTACCCACACCCCAACCCTAAACCCAACCGTCACAATAACCTAAAAACAGTAGTTGTACAGAGTACTATTTATGTTATCTATTAAATTACCCAATAAATTGTATTTTTTAAAGCCCACCCCAACCCTAAACCCAACTGTCACAGTACTGTAAATATTAATTATTGTTATAGAGTATCATAAAAAAATCTAGACTTTACCCAGTTAGAGTAGCTGTTAACAGCGTTAGCTGCCTGTATCAGACAGAAAAAGGAGCACACATTTGAGCCTCATGCCTGCTCTCTAAAATAAAATCTGACAAGTGTCTTTCACATATATTCGGGATAAGCATGTGTAAGTAATATGAAACATTCACATATCTTTTGTGAGTTTGTTATTTGAGACGTAGAATGCAGGAAAAGCAGCTGCATAGGGAGACACTGTAGAGCTGCTGAAGACTGTGGCTGTTTACAGCGGTTTGACTGATAAATAATAATTTGTAGCTAAATTGTTAGTGTTGCCAAACAGCATATACCATTGTTTACATCCTTATTTACGTCCTTGTACAACATACAGTTAACGCTAGAAACTGTGCATGTAGTAGATACATTTTAAAAAATATAAGTACTTACAGGTTGTGGCTCACAATCCACAGCTTCGTCTGTCGGAGGAGTTTATAGCTGAATCCAGCACCAATCAAAAAGATTCTGGAAGTTCTCCTTTGTCGAATGCTAGCTATATCTTTTTTTTAATAAATCTCTGGAACATAATAAAATTAAATTGTAAGCACTTTTCTCTTTGTGTTATGTCCTTTGGAAGCCCAAATATAGAAACAGAACAAGCTGTGGAAATAGCAGCGTTTGGACGGCATTTTAGCTTTCTCTGCTATAACATTACAGCACCTCTGGCCACACCCCTTCGCTGCACAGGGTGTGTGCGGAAGGTGAATGCACGTAACTGGAAGCCTTTGGGATCTCACTAGCCCGGATGTATTTTTTTGTAGTCCCCAAATTCATTTGTTGTAGGCTTTGCTAAGCTAACGCTGTTAAAGCCAATGTCTCCCTTTGCAATGAACTTTGAGCACATTACATTCAGAGATGTTTAAGTTCACAGCTACATGACACATCAACTAAAGTTTCAATTATGATATCGTAGTGGACCACCACTTTAAGGCTGTTCTGAAGGCAAAAGATGGGTTTTATCCATTATTAGCAATATTTACCTAAAAAAGTGGCTGATGAGTGTCAACATTTGAAGTAGATCATATATATATATATATATATATTTTTTTTTTAATTGTCCCAAGACAAGAATGGGTATCGTTTAAGGATGACACTGATGAAAGAGATCGATTCACTTTAAATGTAGACTATTGTATATTGCCTATGATATGCAAAAGTGCTCAAATTTAAAAGTACAATAACAGGCACTAAGTTTGATTGCATTGATACAAAACCCTGGCAACATAATTAATATAACATAGTACAGAAGTAAGAAACTAAGGCGCATTAGAAAAAGATTCTTTAGCACTTTGATTTAGATCATAAACTGGTGCAGATGGAGCCGGATGGAAACCAGGCAGCATAGCATTTGGATTTGGATAGACCCCTGCAGCAGCTCCTGGATAGGGTGGCACTGGATCATACAGACTGGGGTACAGTCCTGCAGGTGGGGGAGGAGCTCCACCAGGATAGGGCACAAGGTTAGGTTGAGGTGGCATAATTGGTGGAGGTGGATCATGCCAGGGAGGACACTGTTGTACAGGTGGAATAATGACCACAGGGAATTTAACTGCTGGATCTGAAGCAAATGAAACATCCAGATAGACCTGAAAGACAGTCATGTACAGAAAAAGTAAGGTGAGCTGTGAAAATGTGAATACAAAACAATTATTTCAGCTTTAGACTTTGTTAAAATGTATATTTATGCTGTGAAACTAATGTATCTATAAACTATTACCACAAATTAACAATCATTTAACAATTCCTGAAAATTACAGTGATGGTTCACCCATTTTTTTTTTTTCATTTTCTCACCATTTACTTATCCTCAACTGGTAATAAACCTTTAAACAAAATACGACATTTTGAAAAATGCTAAAAACCAGTAGTTATTGACATCCAAAGCAGAAAAAAATACAATGCAAGTAAATGCCTACTGGTTGCCAAAATTCTTCAAAATATCTTATTTAGCGTTAAAGGTACTGTATGTAAGTTTTTGACTCTTCAAAAGCATAAAAAATACCATAATATGTGAGTAGATATTAAAAAAAATCCTATGTGAACATACTTGTTTAACTGAAAAACAATGCTGAAGTCAGATTTTCTGCTTTGAAAATGTTTTTTCCGTGCCGGAATACTGTCTTTGTTTAGGTATATTTAACATGTGCAATGCCAGTTTAGCCAATGATATTTCAGCACTCCGGGTTGCCTTGTTGGAAAACAGTGCATTTCATTCATTCATTTAGAAAGACTGTGAAAGCATGAGTCCGTGACTGAAAATTCGGCATAGCAGACGTCGAAATGACAGATTCAGTTCCACATGAGGTTATTAATTAGCAAATGATATAAATATTACGAACGTAAACATTAGGTGAGCAGGTTACATTGTAACTGCGTGTCACAAGGTTCACCTGAGGTGATCAGTCATAGGTTTCTGTTGTTCAGCTGTGAGAAATAGAAGCCATTTCTAATATATCAATTTGAGGTGTTGGTTAGAACCAAAACTCTTTTAATATGGAAAATATTCCCTCTATCGCTTTTCGTAGCTTTTATTTAGAACACAGTTTGAATTTTTTGGAAAACAAAAGATATATTCTAAAATTTAAAGAATGTTCATATCTTTGAGTAATTTTTCAATGTATTTTCTTTTGTGTTTGGCCGAAGGAAAAAGTAATTTACAGCAAGTGATGCCAGAAGGAAAGTGATATAAGGGTGAGCAATTTTTTTTCGGTATCTATCTCTTTAAATCTATCTCTTTTAATAATAGAAAGATGGACAAAATAGCACCTTGAGTTCATATTGCACTTTTAGAATTCTGCAGTTTTCAATGGTGACCATAGTGTCATGCGGAACCTTGATGTCCACTATAAATCTTGTCTTTCCTCCAGATGGGATGCAGTCTTTAGTTTCTTTGGCTATGTCCTTGTATGCATGATTAGTGCTTCTTCCAGCAAGGAACGTTTGTTGCTGTTTGAGGCTGTACTTTAGCTTGACATCACGAGATGAAGAGTTGTCAATATCAACAGTGACCCTTATTATTTCACCTGCAAAAATAAATGTGAATTACAGACAACATGTATAAATAATGGGGGTAGAGGGGTACAAGCTGACAATAGCATGGTTTCCAAATAGCAAAACATTGTTTACTTTGTAATTTAGTATGTAAATACTATGTGAGGAATAATTATGAATCAGAGTGGCTGTTACACCTTGGGGGTGCATTCATTTCTAATAAATCAATGAACCAGTGTCAATAAGTCCACTTATATAATTGCTACCACATCAATGACACTGTTCAGATGTTGTATTTCAAGACCTGTCTAAAACAGCTCCTGTGTGTGAAACTAGTTTCTTACCAAACTCTATCATTTTTGGGGGTTTTCTGACTGTTATAGGCTGGGTAACAATTTAAATCTTTCAGGAAAGTGACATGTGACTGTATCGCCAAGACATGCCTGGAAATATTTTAGCTGCACAGTTCCCTGAAAATAATTGCACACTTTAAGGCAGTAATCGGGGACCAATGGCTCACGAGCTATGGCTCTTTGACCAAAAATGCATGGCTCTCCAGCTGTCTTCTATAATATTTTACAGTTAAAAAAATTATAACTGTCACTAGAAATCAGTTCCCTATTAAAATTGCATTCATAATTCTCTCTTTATTGTAATTTATTTTAAAGCAAAATTAACTAAATTAAAACTCAGTTTACATAAATGGATAAGCTGTGGATAAAGTTGAATTGTGAAGGTCAAACAACTTGCGTTTCTATGGTAACCTTGCACACGTAAATTCTATTAACAGTGGTGATGGCCAAAAGAAGAAATTGTGAAGAACATTGAAAGTTTATAAATGAGTGGACTGGAATATTACTTTTATCGAAAGCTCTGGTGCTCTGTCTGACCTGCACAGAACGCATTTCCTCATTTCCTTAAGAGACAGTCACTGTGCGAAAGCCGAAAAAAGGCATGTAAGGAGCTCCAACGTAAACTGCAAACCAGACAGAAACAGCTGCAAGAGCATCTTGCAGTCTGAATGCTGCATGTTTTGCTTACTCATTGCAGATTACAAGGCAAAATAAAAACTTATATAGAGTATGCGGGTATGCCAAGTATGGCAACTGAACTGTTAAAAAATAATTCAGAAAATAAAAGACTTGCCCCTGTCCACCAGAACTGTGCATGATCGACTGTGCTGTCAAGATGGCAAGTGAGATAGAGAGGGTGATATAACCATTGGTGACATAACACCAATGGTTTGTGGCAAAAATTTGATTGCTTTTTAGTTATTTTCTCAATAATAGTAAAATACAATTTTCTCATACGATTTTTTGTTTTTTAAAACTTCTATTAGTCAAAATTACAATGTTGCTGCATACTTTAGTTTGAATTATTTGAAGTAAAGGTGTTATTTTTAGGGGTGGCACTGTGGGTAGCGCTGTCGCCATGTTCTCCTCGCGTTCGCGTGGGTTTTCTCTGGGTGCTCCGGTTTCCCCCACAAGTCCAAAGACATGTGGTATAGGTGAATTAGGTAAGCTAAATTGTTTATTTGTGTATGTCCTGGTCCTCCAGGTTGGGGGTTGAGCATTGGGCTAACAACCCACCTTGTAAAAATTAGATGTTATGAAACACCAACATGGTGTGGCTAAATATCAACTTCGATATAAAACGGCCCTGGGAGTAAGTAAAGGTGTTAGTTTTAGAATAGTAAATGTTCATTTATTTAAATTGTGTTGCTTTTCAGAAACAAAAAGAGAGTAATAACCAATTGTTTTTTATAAATTAAGAAATTGTCCTTTCTTCATTCATGGACAAAAACGTAAAAAAAAATCATCACCTAGCATGTAGCCCGTTTTGTCTGTTGTTACAGTCATTGACATTTTTCCTGAGCCAAAAAGTTTCATCTTCTTGTCTTCTGTACCAGATTGTGGTTGCTGTATTAAAAACATAAATAAATAAAAATAAACAAAAGGATCACATTCGATTCACTTTTTAATCTACATTTTACAAGCAGATAGTTTAAATATATTTTATAATTGATGACAGTGGAATACATAATCCCTCTATTTATACAGTATAAATCATTCGATAAGTCCCAAACACTCAAAGTATTAAAAATAATACCAGTAAATGATCTATGGTCCTATCATTTCTGGGTGCAAAGTTAATTTCTGCTTGTGCACTTGATGTTGGCTTCCAAGACCTTTTCAGCTTTACCATCACAATGTACTTCACCCAACCATGAAATCCTTTAAAAGTTGGAGGCATATTTCTGAAATTAAGAAAAAGAAAATCTTTAAAAAAAATGACTCATGAGTACAATGGTCCATAATATGATTAAATATGCATCAGCTTTTACTCAAAATTACAACATGCATGTTTTATAATTTACATCTTCTTCACTCAACACATGCTTATCAGCACTTAAGTAAATATTCTAAAATAATGAGCAATGAATATGGTTGACAAGTGCTTTTTCAGAAGATGATTATGATAACTTGGGGTAATGTTTCTCTTTTATCATATCATAATGAAACCACGCAGGAAATTAGAATGCAGCAGTCTTTCCTATTTGCTCTGTATATTGTGTTTGTGGACTTTTTATTTCACTACATGCACACATTGATAAGCCAACTAATTATGAGCCTAAACATGTTGCAGATTTTATTACCACTGAGTCTGTTTTACTGATCACTAGAAAAAGTATAAAAGCTAACTTGGTCATGCACCTTGCAGCAAACCACATTATAGACCCTGGGAGAGCTGCCATAACAACAATGTGGCCCTTGTCAAAATAGCTCTGATATCTGATAATTGATTGTTAGTACTGATTGCTTATACCCAAATCTTAATGTGTGGCTTTGTTAGGAGTTCAAACATGTTTGTTTCATCTGTGACTGATCATTATGTTTGGCTTTTCTGTGTATTACTTAATACAGAGCAACCACAATTGAAGATGCATTTGAAATAAAAAAAATGTTTTAGCAGAATCACTTACAGTTGAGGCAGCTGAAATCTGAATGGAAAAACATGACTTCCTGGTTTAATCACTGGCCCATCTGAGGAATATAATACATCATTAGCTTAGTAAGTCTACTGTCAGCAGTAAACATGTCTCATGTAACTTTTTATTTTATAACTAATTGACCCAGGACCACAAAACCATTCCATTTCTAAAATCTAAATACTGAAAAAATTGCCTTTAAAGTTAGCAATCCCTGCTGAAAAAAAACAAAACAGTATATGCTGGTAAGGTATGTTTTGATGTTGGTCTTGCTGGTTTCAATGCTGGTTTTGCTGGTCTCTATGCTGGTTTTGCTGGACCAGCATATATATATATATATATATATATATATATATATATTACTTTTGTGGTTCAGGGTCACACATAGTTTTATGCATATTTATTTAATTTTACATTGTGTAGTTATTAGTGCAAAATATTATTAAAAACTTTACTTACAAGTCTCGCCACTTACAAGGGTGGCATTTTTTTCACTTTGTCCTGCAGACATTACAGAAATAGGAGTCTTATTTCCTAAACTTGTTACACAGATTGCACAGCATACTCCATATATGTATTTAACTGATTTAACCCACTATTACTAATATAAATGGCAGTAATTAGTTTTTCAAGCAAACTTACCTTTCTTCGAGATGTCCTGGATAAAATATTGCTTTAGTTTGAAGTATCTCTCATGGTCGCTGTAGGATCTTTCGTCATCACCCGAGCCTTCAGTCCAGCGCACGTCCGCGTCACCTGTCAGCTTCACAAATAAATTCTCTACGTTTATTTCTTTGGTCACTTCCAAAACAACTCGCCCCTCCACGATGTCTCCATTAGTAAAAGTATTGGTTTCGTTGATCGGGTCATAACGAACATTCAGCTCTTTGATTGATCTTTGCATTTTACTGTATGCAAGTCCACCAGACAAGTTCGCTAACTCCTCTCGTTCTCATGTCAAACACAAGATGATGGCGTGACGCTTCCTGGTTAGTAAAGGCCATAGATATATACACTAGATGTCGCATACGGACCCTGAGCATGCGTCAATTGTATGGAAGACCGTTGGGGCCAAAACGTATGCAACAAACGCGTTTACACGTTGTTACGCGTAACACTTAATTTACGCGTTAACACGCAATTACGCGTTAATACATTAGGTGGGTTCGACATGATATGGAAGGCCGTTGGGGCCAAAACGTCTGCAACAAACGCGTTTACACGTTATTACGCGTTAACACGCAATTACGCAATAACACGTTGGTACGTGTTAACACGTGATTAACGTGTTAACACGCAATTTATGTGTTAACACGTTTTTTTTAACTAGTTTCATTTTTTAAAGCACTATAATTTAATAATTTCTCCAACCTGCTCATTTTAATGTCATTTCACTTAAATCACAATAAATGTTTTGCAGTCAATGATCTGTAGCAGATATTTTGTGTTATGAAAGGCCAGACATCTTCTGTAATGTTATGTTTGATGGTCTGGGACATTATAATGCTTGTCATTCAGCTGCTGAGATTTCTTTGAAAAATGTGTCCAGAGAAATCAGAATGAGCTTTATTTGTCAAGTGTGTTTTTTTTTTTTTTTTGTCAGGAGCACAGGATACATACAGTACAGTACATACAAATCAGCATAACACAGAATGGCATTTAAATAAGTGGATATAAAGTAAATAATAAA
>CAIGQZ010022722.1:110074-140648 GCA_903798205.1 Danio tinwini
ATGTCATTTGTACAGATTTATTAAGTCATAATTTTGAGTTATTAAATTATTATTTGGGCTTTTCTTAGCTCAATTGTTTGCACACAAGAATGTTTTGTCTTGGTGATTGGAGCTTCCAGTACAGTGACAAAAAGTACAAAGTTCTGCAAACATTCATTCATTTTCTTTTCGACTTAGTCCCTTTATTAATCCAGGGTCGCCACAGCGGAATGAACCGCCAACTTATCCAGCACATGTTTTAGGCAGTGGATGCCCTTCCAGCTGCAACCCATCTCTGGGAAACATCCATACACACTCATTCCCACTCATACACTACGGACAATTTAGCCTAATCAATTCACCTGTACCGCATGTCTTTGGACTGTGGGGGAAACCGGAGCACTCGGAGGAAACCCACGCGAACACAGGGAGAATTTGCAAACTCCTCACAGAAAGGCCAACTGACCCAGCCGAGGCTCGAACCTCGAAATATATATTACAAGCATAAATGTATAGGATGAAATTAAAACAGTACTGCTATAAAATGTTAGTTATACAATATGTGAATTATTTGCAGACATAAACCTCACCAAGATAGGCTACTCTGCATTAAATAATTTATGTGTTTAGTAATTTATGTTATATACAGTATGAGAATGTAGCATCTGCAGCCACTTCATCTGACAAAACTTCAATTACTGTCTGGTTCGGATCAGCCACCAATTCAGACATAAGAAGACAGCAACGGACTGTCAGGACAGCGGAGAGGATTATGTGTGTATATGTATAGAGTGTATAGATATAGAGTGCATCATGTGTGCATATGTATAGAGTGTTTATAGAGTGTATCGTGTGTATATGTATAGTGTATAATGTGTGTGTGTATATGTATGGAGTGTATAATGTGTGCAAATATATGAAGTGTATCATGTGTGCATAAGTATGGATTGAATCGTGTGTGTATATGTATAGAGTGAATCATGTGCGTGTATAAGTATAGAGTGTATGGTGTGTATATGTATAAAGTGTTTATCTATGGAGTTTATCATGTGTGCATATGTATGGAGTGCATCATGTCCTTTCGTTTGTATGAGACCATCAATTCTCTGTAGCTCAGTGGTTAGGTGACTCACCTTCTATGCCGGAGACCAGGGTTCTATCCCAGATCCTTACTTGTGTGTATAGCTGAGGAGTGTATCGTGTGTGTATAAGTATGGAAAGTGTATCGTGTGTATTTCTATAGAGTGTATTGTGTGTATATGTATCATTTGTGCATATGTATAGAGTGTATATCTATAGAGTGTATCATGTGTGCATAAGTATGGAGAGTGTATTGTGTGTATATGTATCATTTGTGCATATGTATTAGAGTGTATATCTATAGAGTGTATCATGTGTGCATAAGTATGGAGAGTGTATTGTGTGTATATGTATAGAGTGTATAGTTTATGTATGGAGTGTATCATGTGTGTGCATATGTATGGAGTGTTTATGTATAGAGTTTATCATGTGCATATGTATGGATTGCATCATGTCCTTTTGTTTGTTTGAGACCATAAATTCTCTGTAGCTCTGCGGGGCTTGGCCGCGAATTGATGGAACACAGTGCCAGCCAATCAGATTGAAGGACCTGCCCACAGGCGGAAGTGATGTCAGAGCCATAAGATTTGTGTTTCTTTTTTAAGAACGGGGTTCGAATCCCACTTAGGCACTTGTAAACAATTATTTTAGACAGTTTTGTCAAAAATATTGATATATTAATATTTTAAATATCTTTTAAAATGTGAATTAGAGAAGTTTACATTAAACAAACTGAATAAAACAAGTATTCTTTTTTTAGTTTATTTAAAAAAAGACAAATGGAATATTTCAAGTCACTATTAAATTATCTGAATGAGTGATGGAATAATAGAGGTAAAACTTTAATTGAATGATCAGTCAAGTGTTTCCAAATTAAATCTGTTAAAATAAGAGTCCTACAAAACAGGAACAAATACAATCATGAACTCATGGGGTGGGGAGGGGGGGCGGGGTACAGAAAAACAAACAAACATAAATTCAACAATATATATGCATTACATTACAATCTCATTAAAAAATAAAATTAAAACCCATATACAGAACTAAAATACTGCTAAGGGGCAAAATATCAAGAATAATACAAATACCTTTAAGGTTTTAAATACTAAATAAAATAAATAGTATCAATCCAAAATATGAAAAGTAACACTTAACAACAAGGTTGTATTAGTTAATTACAGTTTACATATTTACTAATGTGAACAAACAATGAGCAATACGTTACTTACAGTATTCATTCTTCTATGCTAAAATGTTTGGTCCTTCAATATTTCAAATTATTGGTTAATTCTTGTTAACTCGCAGTGCATTAACATTAATGTTAACAAGCATAACTTTGGATTTTAATAAAGCAATAGTCAATGTTAAACTATGATCAATAAATGTATAGTCTATTAATAGTCCATGTTAGTACATTAACTAAAGAAACCTTATTGCAAACCACACAAAAAAATCACTTTCTTTTACAGTTTTAGGAGCTTAAAAAAACAGACTGAACTTAATACACATAATATTCAACCCATTCTCACCCCGGAGGCGTCAAAATCTGAAGCATGGTCAAGCACCTTGCGCGTCAGTATGAAGATGCCGAAAGTGCCCCCTGGCGTCACTATACAGACGCAAAAGGAATTCCATTGCTTTCAATGGGTTGCCCTGAGGCGTCATATGGAGACGCTCAAAGCCTCATATAATTACCAATAGATGTCAACAAAATTTTTTAAACCTGGTTTACGCCTATTATCGCAGTTTTCTTATTTAAAACTATGTGATGAAAAGTGTCTATAAACAGGGTCGAGACAACTGTAAAAAAGAATACACGGGTCAACATGCCTTCCATTCAACGGTGAGTCACATTAAAATCTAACTGAAATTTTAAATGCAAAATAGATGTGCATGAAAAATAGAACATTGAGTTTGGAAAGGTGTTTGAAGTCCTCACAGGTCCAGTTTGGGTGCTCGAAGGTAAGGCCAGCATGGTCAGAGGTGAAAAAAATATTTAATGATTTAAGCAAATTGTAAGACATATGTATTTAACACAGAATTACAACTTTTATTTCACATATGAGGGAAAAAGGCATTTTATGCATAGTGTTGTTCATGTGTCCAAACTTTTTAATTACCTTGCTCTGACTGCATGGCCACCATGAAACAGAACTTTATTATTAATATTATTTTATTTATTTAATTACATAATTTAAGGCAAGTTAATTTATTAAATGGTCTAAAAATAAATCAATATAATTACAGTATCTAGTTTAACTCATTTGATCCATCACTGTGCGTATACACAAACACACACACAGTGATGATTGTAATGAGTTAATAAGTAACTAGTGTACAAATATATCTACAAACAGAAACAGTGCAATTTAAATATATATATATAATTTGCTAAATAATTCAGTTTTAAGCTATATAAGGTTACAGTTATCATGATGATTGCACATGCTCAAGAAATTATGAACTCAGTAAGAAATGAATTAATGGCAACAATATACTTTCACAGAAGCAGAAGACTATTTTTGTAATTCATTTTGCTTTTTCAACTATATAGGGGTTAGACAATACAGAAACAATAAACTGAATAAGAAATTAGTTGAAAAAAATATACATAAGATATTTAACTTTTCTTTTTTTGTAGAGTTTATTTGCAAAATCAGTGAATTGCAATTTTAAATAATTTTCATGTATCATGTTATCTCTTAATTCTTCATTAGTTAACTAAAGAATGTGATGTTTGTTATTTAAATGGTTTAAAATATATTTTTTAATAAAGCTAAAAAGTGATAATAATAATAATATAGCATGCTGGGATTTAGCTTACTGTAGTAAACACAGTTAGAAAATACTGTCAGAGGATGGGCAAAACACAAAAATAAAATATAATATGCACATTGACACAAACAACCAAGTGCAAAAACATAAATTGCAATTATGTTCATTCATAATTATGTGAAAAAAATCACGAGAGGGTAAATTTGGTTTAAAAAAAACTTAAGTTTACAGGTCAATATTGGCTTTTGCACAACAGTAAAACAATGTTTTTGCACAAAAGTAACACAATGCGAGTAGTAAAGTCTCTTACCTTTGACAGATGTTGTAAATCCGTCGAATAAAACAAAAGCAGCAGATCGCGGATGTGTTTATTTCACTCTCTTGAGTCAGAATGAAAATGGCATCTTTCCCGCTGGTGCAAAAACACGGAAGTTCGCCACAGAGCACCAGTGGGCAAAAGTATATTGCATCCGTAGTGAAAAACATGACGCATACGCGCCTCTCGCACTGCCCCTGTTTGATGCTGATGCGCTGCTCGCGTTGCCGCTCGCGGTATGAATTCCAGCATGACGAAAAAAATAGCCGCTGCAGGTGTTGTGACGAGAAACGCACACCTATTTAGTCTAAGTGCAACTAACGCACCTTGTTAGAAGAAGCTAGTTGAGTAATTCCCACCCATCACCGTTTGATTGACAGAAACAACATAACTAAAGAGACCAACAGATAGGAGTGTGAGTGGCATAGCTTGTAAAGCCCATGGCATGATGATTTGATACGATCGATCATGAAACCGGTTTGAATCTGCCGTTCTTCTTTTTTCCCCCCACTACATATCAGATTTTGCCTACTCTTCATCACGAGGAAGACAGGTAGGAATCATTAATAAGTGTGTGTATTATAGAGGACTCAGATTCATAGAACTGGATTGGAGAAGTGTTAAATGCAAATTGCATTATAAGTTTGTAGAAGTTATACATTAAAAATACCCTTAAATATAAATTTTAGTACTGCTTCTGTGAACTTGAACAAGTATATTGAAGTCCATTCATTTTCACTAGTTTTATTAGTATTTTAATAAAATAGTAAGTTTTTATTAAGTTATTGTTAAGTTAACAAAATTGTACAGTATAGTTAGTGCAAACATTCACATGACCAGAGCAATTTAATCTGTGTTTGTATCATAGGAAGATTATGGCTGTATCAATGGTCCCAAACAAAACATTAATAATTTTATAATAAAATAGTACACATTAGCTTTAATACAAATATACTTGTAGCTAGATTTAAACACACCTTTTCTCTACAGCACATAAAAAATGTGACACTTAAGAATATTTTTATCAAAATTAATTTATTAGCTTAACATATTCAACCGATTCCACCCTACTTCCCACATGGAAACAGTAAGACAATGTAAAGAAAGACAACTGCAAACTCATGTACAAAGCTGACACTGCTTACAGAGCACTTAATCATTCAGGGCTTCATAAAGAAGATATGAATATGAGAATCCACTTATGAATTAAAGCTTCCTTCTGCCCCAAAGTAACACTAACTTTTCTATTAAACTGTAATGACCTTCAGTAACAAAATACTTTCTTATTGATTTCTTATTCTTATTTACCAAAAAAAAAAAAAAAAAAGTTAGTGTTTCTTTTTAGTGTGCACCACTGACAGGTCAAATCTGCTCGCTCTCTCTCTCTCTCTCTCTCTCTCTCTCTCTGCACGTGTGTGAGTGGGAGGGGCTGGTGTGTGAGTCTGTGAGAGTTCTATGGTGAGACTGAGTTCTACTTTTCTTCCTTTATTTTCTCTATCTTTAATTGTCTTTTCCTCTTGTAAGTTGTTGCATATTATAGTTTTGTTTTCATGTAAATTAAGCTTGAGGGAGAAAGTTGGAAAGCGCGTTAAGTGTTTATGCTGTTAAAGAGCGAAATTGAGGATTTAAATGTGACATTTAAATTTAAGATCGACGGGTTTGACTATATAGTGTTTGCGAGTTCGGAGAGTATGAAGTGTTTTAAATGCGGTGGCGAGGGGCACATCAGAAATCTGTGTTCAGTGCAGATAGAAGACTTAAATGTCAACATAGCACCAGTAGTGGATGATGATGTGATGATGTAAGGGCAGATGGACCTGTTGAACATGAGCAGAATGAAAGTGTAATGTTAGAGGCCATAATAGAGGTTGGAGTAAGTGATGAAGGGGCAGAAGGAGGAGTAGAAGTGCAAAAAGAGGAAACATCAAATGATATATAAAAAAAAAAGCTGATCTCATGTTGGAAGAAGAAATTAATTTAGAATATGTAGATGATGGTGCGATTTTTAAAACACCCTCTATTAAAAGAAAAAAGGAATAAAGAGAAAATTGGAAATAATAAATCAAAGCAACTATTGCCAACACAAGATGATGCATGCAATGAAACTGAAAGCAGTGCCATTGAAGACTCTGATAGTGATGCTACAGATAACGCAAATAGGAGGAATAGGCATAGTGCTTACACTTTCTGAAAAGTTAAGTCTTTTTTACAAAGAACAAAAAATGTAAAGAACGTTCAAGTGACAGATTACTTTCCAGATCGGAAAATGTTTGTTGATTCAGTGGGGACAATAATGAGAAATGAGGGAGAGGAGCAGTTTAACGTTCAGGAAATATACAGATTAAGAAAATTTGTTGGAAAAGTAAGAGCAGAGCTTCAGGAAGAGAATGAGTTTAAAACAACATAGTATATTTTTCCTATTTTGTGTTGAGTTTTGCTTTATGCTTTCTTCTTATCTCACATTTAATGAGTGTGGTGAAATTAGGCACTCTTAACATAAATGGGGCACGTGATGGATCTAAAAGGGCACTTTTATTTGAGTTGGTAAAGCAAAATAGAATAGATGTTGTGTTTGTTCAGGAAACCCATAGCGATGATCTAAATGAGATTGACTGGAAAAAAGAGTGGGAAGGTGTGGTGTTATGTTCTCCTACAAGTTCTACAAGGGGAGGGGTGGCAGTATTGTTTGCTAAACATTTTAGTCCTGTTTCTCTTGAGGTAAAACATGAAATTACTGGAAGACTAATTGTTATAAGAGCACAGTTTGAAACATATAATATTGTATTTATTAATGTATATGCTCCCACTAATGGCTCTGAAAGAGTCTGTTTTCTAAACAACCTCAATGAAATTTTGCAGAGTTTTAATTCAGAGTATTTGTTTTTAGGTGGTGATTTTAATTGCACAGAAAATTGTCTTGGATAGGAATCATGCTGAACCTCATAATGCTTCAAGCAGTATTATATGCAAATTAATTGAGACTCACAAATTGTGTGATACATGGAGGATATATATCACATCTAAAAGTAAATAAAGTAAGTTTTATTTATTATTATTATTATTATTATGACAGCGGCAAGAGCTGCTATTTACACTAAGTGCAAATAAAAAGATATGCTATTTACACTCCATTTACACTTTGTTTATAGAAGGTAGAAGCTATTGCAGTTTTACTTAAAGTATGATGCTATTTACACTAAAAAATAAGCATACACAGTTTATTTAGCAAGTATTAGTGTAAACAAAATTTTAATAATTGTTTTTTGTCAATTACAGTTAAAAGATGGTATTTACACTACATATTAATAAACTGTAAATGCTGTTTACAGTACACTTAAGTGTTAATAGATGGTAGATGCTATTTACACTAAGCATTAGCAATATATGCCATTTAAACAAAATGTTAGCTGAAGGTACATGTATATTTATACTGTATTAATAAAAGGGATATATTTGCACTAAGAGCTGAAAGAAGGTACACCTACATGTTGCACTACACCTATCTACTAAACAAACAAAATATACTAATCAGTGAAAAAAGTGCAGGATCAATTACTGTTGTATAATTTATCAATCCTTGAAGACAAGATATAACAATGTTAGGATTATATGATTAGTTCTAAAATGTATAGAAACATTATAAATGAAATATATACACATTTTAAAATAAACACAATTTATTTATTTTTTGTCATTCTTGCCATGAAAAGCATCATCGTCTGCTGCAAGGCCTCTATTCCGGAAAACAATAAAAAAACAAACAAAAACAATAATAAACATATGAATGACTAACTTGTGGTTGTCTCTGCAATTTAGGCTAAAACAACATTAACATGAAAAACTCACTTACAGTTATAGTACAATCTTCCAGTAAGTTTGTGTTTAATGTATTTTAACACATCTATGTCTTTCTGCTGGGTGAATTCATTTCTTTTCTTCTGCTCTAAGCCCTCTGCATTCTGGAAAAACAATAGATGTATTTGTTAATTAGTTGTCTCTACATATTATGTTGCATTCAAACTACCAACAACATTGTAACATGTTCCTGCTCCTGTTTCAGTGAAGAGCTAGGAATTTCCAACAACACAAGCAACAGTGATCTTTGATGACAAGATGAAGGCGTGCCTAATGATGTGATAAGTTGAAAATGTTTGTACACTAGTACTACACTCTCAGAAATAAAGGTACGTGAGCTGTCACTGGGGTGGTACCTTTTCAAAAGGTACACATTTGTACCTACAAGGTCCATATTAAAACCTCAAGGGTACATATTAGTACATAAAAAGTACAAAAATGTTCCTCTTAACATTTTTAGGTACTAATATTTACTTTTAAGGTACCAATATGGACCCTTTAAGTTCAAATTTGTACCTTTTGAAAAGGTACCACCCCAGTGACAGCTCGCGTACCTTTAGAATGTACAATAGTTGGTACAACAACATAAGTGGAATGTTACTTCAACAAGAAAATGGTCAAAATATAATATCAAGTTGTAAAATATAAAGTATATAATAAAGTTCTCATTAATTTACAGGTGCTGTTCTGTTACAGTAATGGTCAAGGTTAGCAACAATGAAGATTAAATGTTTAGGCTGTAGTTTGTATCCCCCTGCTGGTTGTTTGAGTATTACACAGCCATTAACATGTGACTAACCAGGACGTTAGTGTCTGCCATGCGGTTATTCTATTGATAAGTTGGACAGCAGTGAATCCATTTGCTTCTGCATTTATCTTTGGCCTTTGGAAGCTTCGTCGATATGTGTTGTGCCTACTGTTCATAATACTTCAGTTATAAACAATTAGTTTAAGAGTTTTGTAATTTGTATTATTTGAGTACATTGTAGATGCAATTCTCACTGGACTATATCAGAACCAGCATTACTGTATGCTGATTTCCTGTATTGCCTTATATTTTGTGTTCATGTTATTTTATAAGCAGAAAAGAGCCACATTACAAGATATGTGAGATATTTGTAAGAAACATTTTTGTTACGTCCACATTGTGAATGTAAATTTATATTGTTTATTTTCTTCTTATTTATAGTTTTATTTCGCTCTTATTAAAGTGAGAAAAAGGACATTCCGTGTCTGTGAAGTTAATAAGGGAGAGTTTAACTTGCTGTTAAAGTATACACGGGACATATATGAAGAACAGTACAGGTGCATTTCAATGAATTACAATGTCATCAAAAACAGTTGTAATTTGAGTTATTCAATTAAAGAAGTGAAGGATTTAACACAGAAACATTGAACTATCATTATGTACAGCACTTAATACATGTTCAGGACTATTTTGCATGAATTACTTCAGCAATGTGACGGTTGGTGGCACTGCTGATGAAGCCCAGCTTTCGCTAATAGTGGCCTTCAGCTTTTCTGTATTGTTGAATTTGGTGTCTCATATCTTTCTCTTCACAATGCAGAACAATGCACAATGCAAAGTTTTTTTCATAGGAGTTTTTGGTCGAGGGAGCTTGCTGGCTAATCACATACAACGATAACATGGGCCTTAAAACACATACATTTTGCAGTGTGGACAGTGCCAGGTCCTGCTGAAAAATCAAATTAGCATCTCCATAAAGGTTTGATTTTTCCTGCAGGACTTTGACACCTGTCCACACTGCAAAAATTACTAATACCTGGTTTAAGGACCATGCTATGCCTGCATTTGATGTCAGGAACGGGGCTAGAACCCAGGTCTCTGGCGTGAGAGGTGAGTCACACAAGCACTGAGCTACAGGGGGTTGATGAACCCAAACAAAGGAAGGCAACTTGCTTCTTGTTGGAGATTTATTATAGACAAAAATATTCAATAATAAATAAAAGTAAAGTAAGGCAAAAAAACAGTCATCCAATCTCCAAAAATACAAAACTCAAAAAGGCAAAAAACAGAGTCAGCCAATATCAAAAAAAAAAATACAAAAACTCAAAAAAGGCAAAAAAAAAACACCAGAACAGTAGAACTCAAGTAGAACTCAAAAAACTTCAAAGATATATTTTTACAAAAGAATAACTCACAGTGGTTGACAGGCTTGGATCCACAATAACTGAGCAAAGCACCAGGAAACTGAGAGTGCTTAAATACAAAATACTAAACAAGGCACATGTGAAATCAATGACAATGATTACGACTACAAAAAAGAGAAAATGAAAAGTTACGACATCTAGTGGATAAAAGACATTACAAAAGAACTAAAATAACAAGAAAAAAGGCAAAACCCTGACAGATCCCCCCCTCTAGGAACGGCTCCTGACGTTCTTCCCTAAAGACTTGAGAGCGTAAAAGTCTCAAATCAACTTTGGGTCTAAAATGTCCTTGGCAGGAACCAAGGAACGCTTCTCAGGGCCGTATCCTTCCCAGTCTACAAGATACTGCCGGGTTCTACGAACTTGGCTTACATCCAGAATCCGGCGGACTGTGTAGACTGGTTGTCCTCCAAAGGACCGAGGAGGGGGAGGTTTGCTTGCCACAGAGAAAGGAGAGGAAAGAACTGGTTTAAGTAATGACACATGGAAGGTAGGGTTTATTTTTAATGATTTGGGTAAGTATAGTTTATAAGTGACAGAGTTTACTTTCCTTGCAACCTTAAAGGGGCCGATGAACTTTTGGGAAAGTTTTCTTGAGTCCACTCGAAGGGGAATATTCCTGGTAGACAGCCAAACTCTTTGGCCAGGACGAAGAGTTGGAGCTGGCCTGCGTCTGCGGTTAGCCTGATGTTGGTATTGTTGGGAAACCTTTAGGAGCTTGAGACGAGCCTTTCTGCAGGTTTGACGGCAGCGTCTGATGAACTGGAGAGCTGAGGGAACTGCAACTTCAACTTCCTGTTCAGGAAATAGTGGCGGGGAAAACCCAAATTGGTACTCGAAAGGGGACATACCAGTAGCCGAAGAACGGAGGGTGTTATGTGCATATTCGGCCCATATGATGAAACGAGACCAAGCAGTAGGGTTGTTAGCAGCCATGCATCTCAGGGTGGTCTCGAGGTCCTGATTAAGCCTCTCTGTTTGACAATTCGACTCTGGGTGGAAGCCTGAGGAAAGACTTGCGGTGGCTCCTATGGATTGACAAAAAGCTTGCCAAAATCTGGAGGAGAATTGAGGTCCTCGATCTGAAACAACATCCTGGGGAATACCAAAGACTCGAAAAACATGGTTGATGACTAATTCAGCAGTCTCTTTAGCAGTGGGGAGTTTGGGCAGGGGAATGAATCGGCTTTGGAAAATCTGTCCACAATGACTAATATTGTGGTGTTTCCCTGGGATGGAGGAAGTCCTGTGATAAAGCCCATGGATATATGTGACCAGGGCCTGTGGGGTATGGGCAGTGGATGCAGAAGTCCCTGAGGTGCACAATGGGAACTTTTGCTCTGGTTGCAGATGGGGCAAGCTTTGACGTACATGGTGACATCTTCCTTAATAGTTGGCCACCAGAACCGTCTCTGCAGAAACTCAAATGTACGGGCTGGCCCTGGGTGACAAGTAAGTTGGGAAGAGTCTCCCCATTGGAGGACTTTGGAGCGAACAGCTTTGGGGACGTACAAACAGTCAGTAGGGCCTCCTCCTGGGTCAGGGTCTTTAGATTGGGCTTTCCTTACAAGACCCTCTAGATCCCACCTAATGGGGGCAATAATCTTAGAGGTGGGAACAATAGATTTCTTGCAATCTTTTAGAGGGGATTTTGCATATGCTCGGGACAAGGTGTCTTGTTAGGTTTTTTTGAGCCTGGGCGGTAGGTGAGGGTAAAATGAAACCGGTTGAAAAATAAAGACCACCTGGCTTGGTGAGGGTTGAGTCGCTTCGCCTGTTGAACACACTCAAGATTCTTATGATCAGTGAGAACTTGAAATGGGTATTTGGCTCCCTCCAGCCAGTGCCTCCATTCCTCGAGAGCTAGCTTCACTGCAAGTAACTCCCTATCACCCACGTGGTAGTTTCTCTCAGTGGGAGTGAGACGATGAGAGAGAAATACACATGGGTAAAGTTTGTTTTCCTCACCTCTTTGAGACAACACTGCTCCAATGCCCACCTCAGAAGCATCAACTTCAACAGTGAAAGGTTTGTCAGGGTTCGGAATGAGGAGGATAGGTGGTGACGTGAAGCATTTTTTTAGCTTGATGAAAGCCTCTTCAGCTTCAGGTCCCCACTGAAACCCAGCACCTTTCTCCTTGGTGAGGGCGGATAATGGGGCCGCCACAGTGCTAAAATTCAGAATGAATTTCCTATAAAAATTGGCAAACCCCAGGAAACTTTGACCGATGAGGGGGAAGGCCAGTCCACCATAGCTTGGATCTTTTGCGGGTCCATCTGGATCTGTCCGGGCTTGATAACAAACCCATGGAACTTGACTTGGGTTACGTGGAACTGGCATTTCTCGGGTTTAACATATAGATGGTTATCGAGAAGACGCTGGAGGACCTTGCGAACTTGAAATATATGTTCTTGGAGGGAGCTTGAGAAAATAAGGATGCCATCGAGGTAGGCAAATACAAACTTTTTCAGCATGTCTCGAAGAACATCATTGATGAGGGCTTGAAACACCGCAGGAGCATTGGTGAGACCAAAGGGCATCACTAGATATTCGTAGTGCCCTGTGGGCGTGTTGAAGGCGGTCATCCACTCATCTCCATGTCAGGTCAGAAGGGTTCCATTAACCCAGTCAATGTGGGGGTTATGTTGCAGCAGCCAGTGATGTCCGAGGATAACTGGAAACTCAGGTGACTGTATGAGGTGAAAACAGAGCTTCTCTTCATGTTGGTAGATCGAAAGAGACAAGTGAGAAGTAAGGTGAGTTACCTCTCCTGGAGCTAATGGCCTGCCATCTAGTGCTGTAACTGACAGTGGTTCAGGAAGGGAATCAGTGGGAATATTGAGATCTTTTGCCAGAGTGATGTCCATGAAGTTTCCGGCAGCACCAGAGTCAATGAAGGCATGAAGTTGGGATCTTTGGTCTGCCCAAGTGAGGGTGATGGGGAGGAATAACCCACATTTGGAAGGTTAGGGGCTGTATGTAACTCCCGTTAATGTCCTTCCTTGCCTGTACGGGACTGAGCGTTTCCCGAAAGCTGGGGACAGGTGGAGCGAAAATGATTTGATAGACCACAATAGAGGCAGCGCCGCTCCCTCATGTGGCGTTCTCTTTCCTCAGGGGAAAGGCGAGTCCTGCCCAACTGCATTGGCTCGGGACTGTCTTGATGTACCAATGCTGGGAACAAGGAGGTTGGAGCTGGCCCCTCAGTAGAAACAGGGAAGCGATTCAGGCGCCTCTCCCTCAGTCGATTATCTAGTCGTATTGCTTGGTCTATTAGAGACTCGAGATCTAGGGCGGGTTCCCTGGTAGCCAAATCATCCTGAATAACCTCGGATAACCCGTTCTGAAAGCAGACCATGAGAGCTTCATCATTCCAGCCACTCCCTGCAGCCAATGTTCGAAATAGAATGGCATATTCTGCCAGTCTCTTGTCGAAGGGTGAGTAGTTTCTTAGAGGCTTGCCGGTCACTAAGGGGATGGTCAAAAACTCGCTTAAACTCCTGTTCAAAAGCCCTGAAACTTGAGCAAAATGGTGCTTTAGCCATTAGGACAACAGGGTGATCACATAGGCGATTCGGGCCCGATCTGATGGGAAAGATGATGGCTGTAATTCAAAGGTGAGAGAACATTGTGTTACAAAACCATCACGCGCACTAGGATCACCAGAAAAAATGTCGTGGTGGAGGTAGACGGGGTTCCATCATAGGAGAGGGTGCTCGAGATTCTGCCATGGACGCTGGAGTTGAACCGATTGGCAATCTGTCAAAGAGTTGTCGAACAGTAGTCATTAGTTCAGAAAGTACCTGTGAGTGTTTGGCCATCAGGGCCTCTTGCTGTACTAGGACATTTTCATGTCGTTGGACTGTGGACTCATGTTGAGTCACGGTGGCAAGTAGCTCCTGGGAACAGGGGGGTTCTGGGTTCATGTTGTTTGGCTCAGTTATTCTGTCAGGAACGGGGCTAGAACCCGGGTCTCTGGCGTGAGAGGTGAGTCACTTGCTTCTTGTTGGAGATTTATTATAGACAAAAATATTCAATAATAAATAAAAGTAAGGCAAAAAAACAGTCATCCAATCTCCAAAAATACAAAACCCAAAAAGGCAAAAAACAGAGTCAGCCAATATCCAAAAAAAAAAATTAAAAAACTCAAAAAGGCAAAAAACACCAGAACAGTAGAACTCAAAAAACTTTAAAGATATAAGTCATAGACGTATTTTTACAAAAGAATAACTCACAGTGGTTGACAGGCTTGGATCCACAATAACTGAGCAAAGCACCAAGAAACTGAGAGTGCTTAAATACAAAAAACTAAACAAGGCACATGTGAAATCAATGACAATGATTACGACTACAAAAAAGAGAAAAATGAAAAATTACGACATCTAGTGGATAATAAAAGACATTTCAAAAGAACTAAAATAACAAGAAAAAAGGCAAAACCCTGACATTTGATTGGCCAGCAAACTCACCTGACCTAAGACTCATATAATCTATAGTGAAAAGAAAGATGTGAGACACAAGACCCAACAACACAGAAGAGCTGAAGGTTCTTATCAGAGTAACCTGGGATTCATAAGACCTCAGCAGTGCCATAAACTGACTTCTTCCATGTCATGTCACATTACTGAAGTAAATCATAAAAACAATAACTGATTGATGTACTTGTTCATACCTTTCAGTAGTCCAACATTTGTGTTACAAATCCTTTTTTTATTGGTCTTAAGTAATATTCAAATTTTCTGAGATACTGAATTCAGTTTTCATTAGCTGTAAGCCAAAATGAAAAGAAATAAACACTTAAAATAAATCAGTCTGTGTGCAATCAATCTTTTATAATAAATGAGTTTCACTTATTTGAATTGAATTACTGAAAGTTACCATCTTTTTGATGTCATTCTAATATATTGAGATGCACCTGTATATTATCTGTGATCACATTTTCTAAAGAGATGTCTAGACATGCAGTGTAGAGTACCATTGCAACTAGACTAACACTAGAAACGTCTACAGGAAACCTGAAGTATAGAGACAAGTCACATTTTATGTTTATGTGACAACAACGTTAAAAAACGCAGTTTACCTAGTTAATTAGTTATTTTACTCACTCTCAGACCATCCGAGGTGTAGGCGATTCATTTGCCTTTGACTTTTTAAAAGATATTGACCATCAATTTGTATCATATGAATCCCCAAGGACCATGGGTAAAAATATGTTTTACTGTCTCACTGAAGTACAAGGTAACCTACAGCTTGTGGCCTAAGGATGAGTAAATTAATAATTTAAAAATATTATTATTATTACTAATAATAATAATTGGACAAACTGTCCATTTCATCTGAGATGAGCCAAAACAGCTGCACACCTTGGATTTAATTTTAAAGTAAAAAAAAAATGTTTAATTTATTTTCAGCTTAGTCCCCTTATTAATCAGGTGTCGCCACATCGGAATGAACCGCCAACTTATCCAGCACTTGTTTTACGCAGAGGATGCCCTTCCAGCCACAACCGAACACTGGGAAACACCCACACACTCTTGCACATACTCACATACACTACGGCCAATTTAGCTTCCCCAATTCACCTATAGCGCATGTCTTTGGACTGTGCCTGGAACCGGAGCATCCAAAGGAAACCCACGCTAACACAGGGAGAACATGCAAACTCCACACAGACATGCCAACTGACCCAGCCGAGGCTCGAACCAGCGATCTTCTTGCTGTGAGGCGAACCTGCTAGCCACTATGCCACTGCGTTGCCCTAAAATAAAAAAAAAGTTTAATTCTGCGTGGTATCATCAATTATTTGGCAACTAACCATTAGCAGAAAAACACCACAACTTGACCCAGCAGTTTGTAGCATGACAAAAATTTTACTCGATCAAGCTCATGTTGTGAAATTGCTGTTAGAAAGAAAAAGAGTCACTGTACAGCATTTCAGTAAAATGACAACAATTAAGAATCACACACACATAAACCAACTACTCAAAAAAAGTATACAAACTGTACATTGAATTTGCATAAATGATGAAAAAAAGAAAACTAATGTACTGCATACTTGTCATGTGTTCACATCTGACAACAAATGAAGCAAGAAAGGCAAACAAGTCTTGGCCTGATTGAAAACCCAGATGCAGAACCAACATACACTACAAAATTTCACACTATATCAAATAATACATACCACCAATGGAACAGGAATCCACGTTGCTTTGCTGTACATTTGGGTGAATTAGGTAGAAAGACTTTGTGCTCTGGAATGTTGAAAGCAGTGATGTAGTCGGGGTTATACGCACGTATACTCAGTATGCCTACTTTTTTCCATGAGCTGTTTGAGTATTACGACTTCTAAGGCTCAATAATTGCGTATACCCTCGGTATACTCACTTGTTTTTCTGATTAGACTTCCCTAATTTACGTGTATTTGCATCCCCTTTAACTGTATACCAAATGTTTTTTTTTTTTTACTTGCATCTTATTTGTTGCAATCAGTGCATTTTTGTTTAATTTGCGCCATTTCCCGCCCCCTGATGACCGCAGCAGCTGGGAGAAAATTTCAGGAGTTTTTCGATAACGACGACAAGTCAACTAAATGATGTCTCACTGAAACGCTGAGGTAAAATTATTTTTAGATAGCATGGGCATCGCTTTTGCCCCCTATATTTCTATTCAGTGCCTCTAAATGTTTAGCGATTTCCTCATGAACTGTACACTACTAAATGATCACCTCAGTCCCCTTTAAATTTGATATGAAAACGGCGGCAGACTTCCGATCCTCCGTTTTCAACTCATTTTTCATTTAATCAGCAAACCACAGCTTTGCAGAGTGAGAGCAGAAGGTGTGTCTATCTATAGATTGTTATAATATCTGCATATTTGCAGTTCTTTGCTATAGAAACACTTGTATCGCATGTACCAATCGGATTTCCCCATTTACTGTTTCGTCAGCGCTCCCATCATCATCACAGCTGTTCCTCCAACAAAAATGCAACTCTTAACGAACATTTATTATCAATTAAATATGATTAAGCATGAACAACCTAAACAAAAAGAAACAATGTCAATAGTTATTAATTATCCATTATTATTAGTACAATCAGTACTTTTTTAGTTATTTTTGTTCAGTATTAGATTATGAAATTATTAACTTAATATTCAATTAAAGGTAGATTAAAATAGTTAAATTAAGGTAGACAGATGTTAAATTAAAATCCCCCAGTAGGTGGCGGTATGACACTACCTTAAGGCATTAATGGATCAGTAAATAATTAATTATGAAATTAATTATGCATTTATAGATGACTTTCTTACCAGTTAACATAAAAATATTTAATAAAGTTTTATTTGTACTCATACTGGAACATTTACAAATAATATATAATATAAATGTATATGCATAGCAGCATCGAAGTAATAAATAAATAAATAAATTATTGATGAAATAAACTGAATTAATATGTAAAAAGGTTGAACATATAAAGGTTGAAAAATTAATTGATAAACAATAGTTTACTCATATTCCAAATAACTTAAACAATAATTTTCAAACTCAGAAATCAGTTTGGTATTAAAAAAATAAATATTTGGACACGTCCAATAATTTAATAGTCTTAAATCACAATATGCAATGTTAATGTTTTCAGTTGTAAATTCTCCCACATATTCCAATCATTCAAAGGTAAACTGGAACTAACATTACACTGATTCTTAAAAGTATATTCTTCATTTCCTGAAAAACAATTAAACATCAACATTGGTTACTACCATTAGTAGAGAAAAATATCATTTTAATTTAGTTTTTTTTCCTTAAATATCCAAAATATAAAAAGACACAAGTTATACCTGACACTTATATGATCACTTTAAACTTGGTTTTATTAAATCTCTCATACTGTTCCTGTTTTAAATATGTACAAATGCTGAAATTTAGAAACACTCACTAAATATGTGAATCTCAAAACTCCAACCTCAAGCAAAACTTATGCACATTGATTGAAGTATGTATAAACATAAATAAATGAAAAAAAAAAACATGTGCTGGTAAGGCATGTTTAGATGCTGGTCTCAAAACGAGCAACCCTGCATCAACACCTACATCACCAGCATAAGCTGTTTTTTCACCAGGAAAGCAAAGCAAAACTCAAAAAGTAATAAGGATGCAGCACATAATCGATTAAACGTATAATGAAATTAATTTCGCTTAAAAATCAGATGGTCACATGCCCAAAAATTAGAATAGGAAGCAAAACAGCAGTGGAGATTTGAAAAATTTACTTGAGAAATCAATTTTACGTTGCATACAATATTGTGTGTTTGTAAGTAATAGAACACATTGTGTTACATAAATAGCTTTTTCGATGGTATATCACAGCGATATACCAATTTAGTAATGCAAATCATGATTCTTATCATTCCTATTATTAGCATAATGTTACAAAACAAGACACGCCATCTACATGATGTGGAAATAATCAACTAAACACATAATACCACTTGTAACATCCATGGTCATTAAAAAAACATAACAGAACTATAAAAAATGCAATAAAGTTAAAAACAGAACTTACCAAGAAATTAGCAGGTTAACGCATTCCTCCGATTCACTTTACGGCATGCATCCAACATCTGATCGATCCCATGATTCCGCTCGTGCAAAATTCAAAAATTCGCACCTTAATTTGACCAGCATTGGACCCCAATTTAAGCACGTTGCGACAGTTTTGACCTTGGTTAAACCTACTGTGGGCGGAGTTAGTGTAAATAGCTTCTGCTAACAAGGCGGGCTATTTACACTTAGTGCAACTAGCCACTCCGTATTATTATTGAAGTGACTCGCTGATCAAAACCAGTTCGAATCAGGCTTGGAATTTTGAGCGCAAATTGCTTCATTTGCTCCAGGGCTTACACCATGACATAACAGTGCGCCAATTCATGTGGCTCTCTTCCCCCAATACCCTGGCTGTAGCTTGACAGAGATGCTTTCAGCTATTTGGTAAATATTTAACCATCTATACAATGACATTTTATGAAGTTTCGGCAGGGACCCCCATCACGAGACTTCTGAATGACCAATCATGTGATCTTGTGGCCATGTGTTAGCCCTCTGGCTATTCTAGTTGCAGCCAGATGGACAGAGTTTCACAGAGACAAAGATCTCTAAGCAATTAATGAAAGACTTAAGAAAGACAATCTCTTAAATGTTAGACCAAGGCAGATATAATATTTTTGAATAATGAGTGCCTTATGTGCTGTGTTTATTCCAACCAACCAGGTTGATAATGTGTTTTATTACCCTTACCAGGTTAAAATGATCTGTATGTGTCTGAAATGCTTTATGTTTGGATTTAAACAAAACCTCTTTTTATTTGCAATACATTGGTGTAAATGAGACACTTAGTAGTACTAACAGTATTCGTCTTGTAACATTTAATGTCAGACAGTTACAATCTTACCAGAGATTATACTACATGCAATCTCTCGGAGTCTGTTAATAATTGACTGTGGCTACGCTGGTACGGGGCGTGGCCCCGCCCTTCATGGCAGTCGGTTATTGGGTGACAGTGTTAAAGGGATGGATCAATACGTGTCCCTTAAAACTTCCCTGCAGCCCAAAAAACTTTACTTTCAGCATCAAGCTGGCTCGCGCCTGCTTTTGCTCTCTGCCCCCTCCCGCCTGCCTGGACACTGCGCCGCACGTGATTGGGTCACCGCCATGCAAACCTCTTAAGTTTCGGACCGCAAAACTTCTGCAAACGAACTCTCAGCAAGTCCGTTACCCCGGCAACTCGGAACAGCCTCCTCTCACGAGCAAGAACCCCAACGACGTCACCCGAAGCCACCCTATCAGGAGCGCCACGTGTTTCTTCGGGCCAGCCCGGAGAGGCAAACTCCAGTCCAGAAGACTTCAACAAACTCGCAAGTAACACGAACAACTGTTGTCTCTTGCTGATTTGGTGCATATGATCTTAAGCAGTTAAGTCAAATCTCTGCTTTTGTGGTTTCTCAGGTGACTCTTAAGATCTAGTACAAAAGACTAGAAATAATTTGGGACGGTTGTTAACTCATTTTGCATCCTCTGAACTGCCTGTGTGTATGTGTGTGTGAATGTGTGTGTGCGTTTGTTTGTTGTTTGCTTATTACGTAGTTAGCCTCATGTATCGCAGCGTAGCTCAATAAATCTTTGTTCTCCTTTGTAAGAACTGTGTTCTTGTTTTATGTGCTTCTAAGTCATTGCCTCAAGCTATAGATCTGTTACCTTGCTAAAAGTTAACCTGATCCTGTGTTGTTATTATCGTTGGCCACGAAAAAAATATAAAATAGGTTATTAAAATGCGATGTCTCTATTTGCGGGACAAATTTCAGATAAAGTGTGAATCTTGTGATCTGATTCAATCCGCCTCAATTGAGTCGAATCAATGATTCGAATCTTTAAGATCTGAGCCATTGATATGAGCTAATAAAAATCCCTACACACTCTTATAAGATAGGTTGATTTACTACATTTATGGTGGAGGATTTCTTGGCACAGCATGAACTGACTTAAGCACAAAAACATTATCTTTTCTATTTTGTCCGGAAGAATAGATCAGAGACAGAGAAACAAAGGTGTTGTGTTACTGTTCGATTCATTGTGGTATCCAGTGTGTCTAAACGTATGACCAGTGCTTCTGAGAAAGCAAACTGCAGTAAATAGTTTGTCCATGAGCAAAAGCCGCTGTAAAGCGCACGGATTGAGAAACAATAAGCGTGTTCCTTATTCTTTGTCCTATAAAGGCCTTCACAGTCGATTTAAAGGTGCGTGTCCCAGCTTTAAAGACGAACTGTGCATTTCTCCCTGGTCAAATTAAGCAGAGTAGCTAACTGTCTTTTTGCCATTTAAATTCACTTATGCCTGAGCTAGTGAGCTGCTGAGAGTATTCTCACCGGAGAATTTTTCTTGATCAAGTTAAGTCTGTGGTTTAATCCACGCATGTCTTTGACTGAAAAGTCGACACAGAGCGCTGATCCGCCGTGATCTTAAAGAGTGCTCTATTCTTTTGAAATGTGCAGCCATTTCACATGTGACATGATGTAAATGTGTGTTCATAAAATGCATATGGTTAGCTCTGTATATCGCCATAGCAACGGAAATCCGGGGAGACTTTTTTGAAGTAACTTTCATGTGCGCAAGCGCAGTCTTCTGCACGTGAATATGCTGTAGACAGTAGCACAAGGTTAAGCTAACTGAAGCTCATGCTGCTGCGTTGAAGTGTGTGTGGTACGGCTCTTAAAGGGTAGTGTGTTTAGCGGTCTTGTGGTCTTGAATGCAGTGTTTAGCTGAAGTGACAAACTGAATCAAGTTAGCGAGAATTCTAATCTCGATTCTCCTGCTTTATAGGCTATTTGCCTTATTTCTCAGTTTCCCCCCTTTCTTGGAAAATGCTTTGACTAATACAGATTTGATAAACCCTTATTGAACGCGATCTCATCGCTGGTTTGATCACAGTTATCAAATATTTTTCCTGCTTATCCTGGCCTGTTTGATCAATACGAATGCTCATGAGTTGTTGGTTTATTAGCAATGAATTATAGTTTGTTCTACAAAACTAAAATTTAATGCTTTTGATTGCTCAATCATCAAAGTAATGCTTAATGCTTAATTATTGATTTACTGCTTTTCGCTTCTGAAACTTTTCAACATTATAGTAACAACCATTTCCTATGACTGTTGATATTTGAAGTTGATTTATAAGCACGGTGTTTAATGATTAATTTAATAACATTTATTGTTTCTGGGACTTTACCAACACAATCACTATTCTGAATTTTTTTTTTAATTTAATAGTTAGTTGATGATTGGTTGCCCTATTTCAATAACAGTTATTGATAAATTTTAAATAAACACTTTTGATCAAATTGAATGACATCAGGAATAGTACGCATTCCCTATCATCACTAATTTAGAAATTGATTTATTCATAACTATGGTTTGCAGGAATGCTTGCTGATTAATTAAGTCATAATTGTGTTTATGACTTTAATGACAACATCACTGAGTGTTAGTCTTAACCAACATTACTACTATTTCGAAATTTTAAGTCCATTAATAGGTAATTGGTGTTTGGTTTTCTTTTTTATATAACCATTATTGATTAATTTAATTATAGCAGCTCTTAATCAAGTTTATGGATAAAATCAGATTTCTGAATCACTTGATGTCATTACTAATTTGAATTAGTATTAAATCAATTTGCAATCAAGTTTTTATTTTTATTTTACATTTTTAATTTTGTTATCCTTCATGTATTAAATTACCTCACAGGACAGTGCTCCCCCTGGTGTTTGGTTGATGCAATTGGACAGTGTAGCCTATGAGTGGCTATAACTGAACTCAAGTCATTATTAAACCTCACATACCAGCGCAGTAGCCTCCAATTAGCCAAAACCGAAGGAAAATTAGGATTTTCCTTTCCACTAAGGCTAATTAGTTATCTTTATAACACAATAAACCAACCCTTTTGATGCATTGACTCAACAGCGCCACCTCTCTGTCATTTTCCGAGTTGACTACCACTGCCATTTTGGGATTGTACCTGTGTAAACCATGAAAGCAGAGAACGTTAGAAACATTTGACAGATGTTTGTGAGACTTAAACATTTCATGTTAAAATGATCTGACTCTCTCTCTACCCTTTCTCGACATAGGACGCTACCCAATCAAGGACAAAACGAGTCAACCAAAAGACAGGTGTTTTCAAATTTGATTTGAGATTCGTATCCAAAAGTGGTCTACTTGGTGTATGGTGTCAATCCTAGTGAGTAAGAAACCAATACTGTCATTGTTACTGCACTTTCTTCCACCTCGGAGGAAATTTAATAACAATCACAGTCGTGGTTTTTAGAGCTCCCCATTTACAACTTCCAGCCTAGATGCATCCTTTCACCTCACGCTTGACAAAGCTATAGGAAACGTTCTCGCTAGGAACCTGGAAGCAGCCAATCATCATTCTACTCCTTATCAGTCTTCTCTTCCTCTCTTCTCTAGCTGTCCTAACTGTGTGTGTTTACTGACTGTCCCCACAGAGACTACAAGCTAGACGCACGCCCCCCAGAGGATCACAGTCACAGAGAACAACACCAACCTGTTTATTCCACACTCAACAGTAGCTCACACTTGAGATTACACCCTGACACTTTTGTTTGTCATTTGTTTTTGTTTTTTTGTTTTCCCCTCTCTCTCTCCCCTAGGTCTGTGTCAGTATCGGTTTCAGGTCTTCCCCCTCACCGCCGCAAAGCATGGCTCTCCCCAAAGACACTGTTGGCCACTGGAAAGACCTAAAAGCATGGCTAAGTGGTGCAACGGACAGCCTCCTCCCTAAGGCCACCAAAACGCTACAGCACCTGACACAGGACCAGCTGGATGAGAACCTAAACAGCCTCATGAAGCAAGACCCAAGCCAAAACTACAACCACAAAGACCTAGCCAAGATCACAGGTACTTTGAGTCACATTCTCATCGCCACCCTCAAGCTGAGTGACCGGCATTCCGCCCAGCTCAAGCACAAGCTGACATGCGTGCAAACCCGCATCAAACAGCTAGAACTGGAGGCTCAGGTCAGCCCAGATGAGACTGATCAAGCTGCCAAAGAGATCGATAAACTTCAAGAGACTCTAGCCGCCACCACCCAAGAAATGGAACAAGCCAAAGCCGACCATGCTGATATCGCTAACAAGCTTGAGTACGTCGAACAGCTACTAGAAGAGGCAAATGATGACTCTAAAGACAAGAACAGCAGAAACAAAGCCCTCGAAGCTCACCTGCTTGAAGCAAGACAGGAGATCAGATGACTCACACAGCAGCTGGACTACATCAAAGAGGAGTCCAACTGCATTAAAGATGAACTCAAGCATGCATATGAACTGTCACACAATGAGAAAGCTGAGGGGTCACTGCTAAAACCCTCACCAGCTCCCTCTGTTCCAGCCAGCCACACGTCACTAGGTGGCCTGGACCTCAGAGACCTTGACAAGCTAGTCAAGAACCTGGTCAAGTTCATGCCGAATTTGCCAGGCAGCCAAGATTTTCATACCTATCTGCAAGACTTTGACTTTCACCTGGAAGTGAGACCCAATGTCACTGACAAAGATAGACTTTATGTGCTCCAAGCAACCTCCAGCCCTGAAGTACGCAGCTTCCTTGATCGTTAGCCTGCTCACACAAAGACTGACTACCTTCTGCTCCGAAAAGCCCTCATAAGAGAGTTTCATGACCGAGAGTCTGAACAAGGACTTGCAGCTGCCCTAGAGACGGAACAAGGTCACCATGAGTCTTCTCAAACCTACTACAGCAGACTCAGACAAGCCTACTTCGGCACCCACAATGAACCTGAGATAGAAGAGGACCTGAACTTCAAAATTCTGTTCCTGAGAAACCTCCATCCTGGGGTAAGCCACCATCTTGGGGTTCTTAATTGCCCCCACACAATGAACACTCAGCAGTTAGATTTGGCCCATAAAGCCTACATCAGACAAAAGACGACTCCAGAAAAGAGTGCCAAAATCCCTGCTGTTTATGACTTCAACACTCAAAGTCAAGATCTGGCCCTTGAGGGTGCCCAGGGCCCAGACAATGCTAAACTACCTCTCAGTGAGTGGAATATGTCGTCTTACAACAGACAACGAGACCGTCATGCTGACACCAGACCTAAACAGTGGGTCAGCCACTGGGATGAACTGCCTGGACGACAACACTTACCTGAACGTCACCGGGAGAGAGATTAATTAACCCTTAAGAACTGATGAAAATGATCCTGAAAGAGTTCTTCCGACAAAGGGAATAGTGAATAGTGCTGTTTCCATTTCTTAGGGGTACATTTTGAAGCCCTTCCCATTCACACTCTGTCAAGGGCCAAGAAGAAGGTGTAGGGGTACAAAAATGGAATTGGGCCTCTATTTTAGAACAATATTCCAACTATTCCGGAATATGTATAATGCAGCAGATGCCCTTCCAGGACTGGGAAACAGCCATCCACATTCTCATTCACACACTACGTCCAGTTTAGTTTAATCAATTCATCTATAGCACATGTCTTTAGTCTATAGGGGAAACCGGAGCACACGAAGGAAACCCACGCCAACACAGTGAGAACATACAAACTTCACACAGAAATGTCAACTGGCCCAACCGGGACTCAAATCAGCAACCTTTTTGCAGCGACCTGACATTGCTAACTACTGAGCTACCGTGCCGCCCATAATAATAATAATAATAATAATAATAGTTCAAGCAGCTATGTTGCATAAAAAGTCTAAATAATATTAAAATTATTTAATTGCATACCTCATTCACTGACACCACACTTTTGTATGATGGTGGATTAAATATTGTGGACAGGTTTAGGTTTGATCAAGTCACAGGTCATAATCTGTTGTTTTGCTTTTGGGTCTCAGGAAAGTGTTGTGTATAATGTTTGTTCTTCTACATGAATTGAATCCTTGCCCTGAGCAAAGAGAGACTCTTTGGTCTTCAGCAGTCTTTATTAAGATTAATGAACAGTTTGACACTTTTAGTCCTCTTCATGGAATCAATAAATGTAATACTCAGCGAGCCAATGGGGAGTGAACAAACACACACATCTGTGTGGCAATGACTAGCCAAAGGGTGTGTGCTAAATGTCCAAGCAGTAATCAATGCAGAGAAATTAGCTATTGATTGTGTAGAGTTTTGTAATAGGTTACCTATGGGTTTGCTCTTTTAGAAAATCCCAATATTCCCCTCTCTGAAAATAAAGGCATAATAACTTTGTCTAGCCTTGCCTGAGCTTGTGAAGGCAGAGAGTGAGTTGGCTTTTCAGGGTCAAACTTTAATTAGTATAAAGGTCAAATTAGAAATAAGCATGGTGCTAAAAATAATGATGAAATTGGTATCAAATGCAAAGTTCATTAAGAGCTGTGTAGAATTCTGACTTCTGTATTGCTTTTCCATGAATGTAATCTACATTAGATTTTCCCTTTTAAAACCAAACTGACATGATGAGAAAAACCACATCGATAGTTTTTACTCCAGTGTTCATGATGTAGAAGGACAAAGGGTGTAATAAAAGGTATAGACTGACATTTAAAAAAGGCAATTTTAAAAGTAGAAGTTTATTTTATTTTAAGCTTGCTTGGCAATTATAAAGTTATAATGCTTAAAAGCAGCTTGACAAAAGCAAAATGTAAAAAAAAAAAAAACAAGAAATGTAATTTACATTAAATAATTTCTAATAAAAATTAAGTACATGTATATTAAGATGTCATTTAAGGGACTAAGCCGAAGCAAAATGAATGAATAAATTATCATTTGAGTAACTATCAAAGTAATACAATTCTGTAGAACAATTGTAACGCCTGATGTTCACAAAAGGAAGGCACAGGATGCAGGATTATCAAAACACATTTATTAAACGACACTTGCGAGGAAGATTACAGGATGAACATAGCGTGAAAACAGACAATCAACAGAAAGACAATACCGGACAATGAGAGAGTGAACACAGGCACTATAAATACAAAGGGGATAAGGGGACTGATTGAACACAGGTGAAGGTGATGAACATAATGGCATGGCGGGAACGGGAACAAAGTAACACATGACGAAAACACACACATGAGGAAGACAGGTTGTAACAGGGTGAGAGGAGAGTCTGTGAGGGAGGAACCAGTAGAGGAATTTGAGTGCGTGGAAAAATGGAGGTGGCCAGGAAGGAGTCACAGGAGGGAGGAGCCAGGAGGTGAGTTGGAGGGCGTGGAACAGAGGAGAAGGCTAGGGAGGAGTCTCAGGAGGAAGGAGGAGCCAGGACGGGAGGTGAAGCAGGAGGACCCAGGACACAGCCAGAAGGATGGCCCAGGGTGGAGTCGACGGAGGGAGGAGCCATGGAGAAGGAGTGGTCGCCGACTCCAGGGGCCGACCGTGGGAGATGCCACAGATGGAGGTGGAGCCCAAGGAGTCGACGGAGAGCCGTAGGGCGCAGTTGACGTCAAGGTTCCGGAGGGCCGAGGTAGAGTGGACAGCTCACCCGACCCCGCGGTGGAACCAGAGCGACAGAGGACCGAGGCGTAGCTGGAGGGAAGGAGGAGCTCAGAGGAGCTGGCAGGATGGAGGGATGAGGCACAGCCAGTGGAGCGGAGTCCAGAGGTGGAGGCAGGGCGACAACTGACCAATGCGGAGCCGGGGGGACGAGGGAGCCTGGTGGAGCCAGTGGGCTGACGGTCCAATGAGGAGAGAGCCATTGTGGAGCCGTTGGGTTTGAGGGCCGAGGCGGAGTCCGTAGCTTGGAGGGTGGAGGAGATGACGTTGGGTGACAACCTCTGGCCGGTGAAACAGGTGGGCAGGCCTGCAGCGATACTTCCACACATGTGGTTGGAGGGTGAGCTAGGGGACTGGCTGACTGTAGCCACACTGGAGAAGGCAGAATGGTTGTGGATGGCGTCACCAGAGATGAAGAGGGCGGGTCGGGTGGGGTGCTGCTCATGACCCTGGAGCTATTGTCTTCTGGGATGAACAGGGCTGAAGGGCTGTCTGGGAACAGCGGGAGGGGCTTGACTTCGCTCCAGAAGTCAATGAGCAGCATTTCAGGGTCCAGGGCCAGCTCACCCTCTGCTGTGGGTCGGTGGACAGGACTCTCGCTCTGTCCCTCGATGTCCACCAGGACTCCCACTTTCGACGATGTTGCCGGCTCACACACCTGGTCAGACGGCCGGTTAAGCTCCTCCTGCTCGATGGGGTTCTGCTCTGTCGCTAACGAGATCTCCGTGTGCAGTGGGCTCTGGCGTACGCTCCTTGCAGATGGTAGGGCTGGTCACTGGGTCTGGAGTGGCACTGATGTCAAACGATGGTTGGTTCCTCGCCAGTGTCCACTCCACATAGGCGACGAGATCACCTCTAGGACCATCTTCAGACGACTGTGATCTGCAAGCAGTGTTCAAAGCATGTCGTCCGGCCAGCTGAATTTTTTAGCTAACAACAGGAAACTTCGTATGGTCCTTGAGGCTGTTTTTCCCCTGCTTCAACATGAGGATGAGAAATTTGAGTGTAGATGGTGTCCATGGGAAGAAACACGAGGGAGATAAAAATAAAACACTGGGGGCAAACAGACTATGGAAATAAAATGAAGGAAAAACACGCAGCAAACCTTTTCTTTTCAGGTTACGTAACACCTGACGTTCACAATAGGAAGGCACAGGATGGCAGGATTATCAAAACACATATATTTATTAAACGACACTTACGAGGAACGTCACAGGATGAACATGGCGTGAAGACAGACATCAACAGAAAGACAGTACTGGACAATGAGAGAGTGAACACATGGACTATAAATACACAAGGGATGATGGGACTGATTGAACACAGGTGAAAGTGATGAACATAATGCCATGGCAGGAACAGGAACAAAGAAACACATGGTGAGGAATACATGACGAAAACACACACATGAAGAAGACAGGTTGTAACAACCATATTTAAATTCTGATACTGGTGTTCCCATCATGATGTGAGACATTAAAACAGGGGTTGCGAACCTTTTTTCAGCAAAGAGCCATTTCTGGGGTTTTTTTTGGCAAATTCATTTTTTTAAGAGCCATGTGACTTTATATATATATATATATATATATATATATATATATTATTTGTTGGTAGCATAATCTGATGGGTAGTATAAAATGTCAGGACACCGGAACCTGACCTTACTTAGCGGTTATAGTGAAAAAAGCACATCACTATTCAGTTTATTAACAACACTGACACTCAGTTCACTTCACTATTATGTGCCAAGCAAAAATCCCTCACTCAGTCTAAACTTCCAGATGAGTCCAGTTACCTCTTCCGTCATGTTTTCTCGCTGACTTGAAATCGTTTTGCTGCTGTCTCCTGATCCATTCGCACAGTTTCATCTTATCTTGATCTGGCTCAATATCAGATTTCCTCGTGGTTTAAAAAATATAAATACAGCTTGACTGCCTCTGGCATTTTAAAAATACAGATGTTATTTAGTAGGCCACTATGCCATTATTTATTTTCGCTGCTCACTGCGCGCGAAACTATAATCACCAACCAATGAGCGTGTTTGTAAACATAAGAAAGCTGATTGGTCAAAAGTGACTACCTTTATGTGTATGCGCGCAGCCGTGCACACACACTCGACTCAACACAGCTATGCTCGCTGTTTTTCACTCGCACTCATGGGAAGTTCAGATCATTTTACTGACTCTGACCTTTGAGTCTCGTTCATCGAGTTGAACAAATCTTTTTTTCCCGAGTCATTTCGTTCAGTTTGCGAAAATAATCTACAACTAGCCCAAACATTGATCACACTACTTTCTGAGTCATTCGTTCATCATGTAACAGCTTTTACTAATATAGTTATAACTATACAGTTACTAGTATACTAGTACTAGTATGTAAAGAGATGACTCGAAACCGAGGACTCGAGAAATGAACAAATCAAATCTTTTTTCCGGCTCTAAATGCATATGATTGGCTTCTGTCTCTCATGTGAAGAACGAACGATTCAAACCCGATAGAGAACTCTAAAAAATGAACTAATCTCCTTCACCGGCACAAATGTGCGCATGCTCTAATGAACGAATCACTCCCTGAGGTGACTCCTCGTTCTCAATTGAAGATTCGTTCAAAATGAACGAATCATTCAAGACCGGTTCGTGTATCCACGTGACAAACTGAGGCATTGGATGTCACACACACAGGTATTCACCCTGCACAAGTTAATGTTGGATCAATTAAAATAAACACCGGAACGCAATACACGAATATTTGACATTTCTCAGAACAAGATTTAAATTAAGGCTCAGATTAAACACTGCCGCGAACAGTTTATTTGCTGTACTTAGCAGCATACACTGCTTATTCGCCGTTTGTGAAAGGTTTCCTTTGCCTTCCGAGCTCCAATGATCTCGCAGCTCTCAAATTCCCACATGCCCCTGCTGGAGCTCCTCACACACACTCTTTTAGCTTTCACTCGGCTGGTTCTTGGCTGCAAAAGCAGCATGGTGGGTTTTAAAATGTCTCTTAACATTTGATGTTTTACAAGACGAAATGCATTTGGTTCGGATCAGACAGGGCAGAGCAGCATAGCCGTCAATAATTTCTGCGCACTCATTTTGAAACTTTCTATTTTCCTCAGAATTTCTTTTTGCCATCATCACCACTCATGAACGTTGTTTGAATTTACATGCGCGCTTGCGCGGTTACCATAGAACGTAAGTTATTCACTTCGCCGCACACACGCATTGTTTGAAACGTCAAGTTTTTATTATTTTTCCTACAAAATAAAATTACAATAACGAGGGAATTGTAAATGTATTTTCAACAGGAAACTGATTACTAGTGACGATTATCATTTTTTAAACTGTAGAAT
>CAIGQZ010022722.1:140748-152447 GCA_903798205.1 Danio tinwini
TTTTTTTTTTTTTTACATTGTCATCCTTTATTTTTTCAAATTTAAAGATATTTATGTATTGTACACACTCACACCTATTACTAACATGCTCTTTATATAATAAAAATAAAATAGGGCCATTGACTTTTTTGGCTCAAAAAAGCAATATGTTTCTTTATCTAACCAGAGAAAACCAATTGAGATCAAGATCTCATTTACAAGGGTGACCTGCATGGCCATGAGGTCCGCAAACACATGACTTATGAAAAAAAACAAAAAACATAAATATATATATATATATATATATATATATTGATAACAAATAGAAAATTAATATACTATAAAAATACAGTTTAGTTGGTCAGCTATACCACATTACAATATATTAAAAACACATACATTGAGAAATGGACTGTTGTTGTTTGTTAAAAAGGATAGAGTGAAACGATGTAATTGGGAGGAGCTCAGATATTTTTTTCGTTTAGACTGAAGAGTGTTCCAGGATGAGGGGGCAGCATGACTAAAGGCTTGCTTCCCTATTTCAGTTTGAACCCAAGGAACAAATGATAACACTCACTTGAACGTAGGGCATACTGGCTTTTTGACTAATGAAGAAGGGAACTTATGTATGAAGGCACCAGTCCCAGAAGAGCCTTGTAGACCAGAGTCATCCAGTAGGTGTACCTTCTTAGATACAGAGAAGGCCACTCAGCTTTGGCATACAGTTCACAATGGTGAGGAAGTCTCTGACAGCCTGTAACAAACCTTAGAGCACTGTGATAGATAACGTTTAAAGGCTGAAGATTTGGTTGAAGCATTCATATATAAAACATCCCCATAGTCAATCAATGGTAAAAAATTTGCAAACACCAAATGTTTATGAGCTTTAAGAGAAAAGCAGCATGCATTTTGATAGTAACATCCAAGCTTAACTTTCAATTTTCTAACCAAATTTGCTACGTGTTTTTTGAAAGAAAGCTCCTGATCGAGTAGAAAGCCTAAACACCTTTAAGCTGAACACCAAATTTATTTGTTGACCTTGAGCAGTGGTAATTAATGGTTTGTTCTGCACAGGAGTGGAACAATTTGTGAAAATCAATAATTTAGATTTGTTTACATTTAAAACCAATTTAAGATCCTTAAGACGAGACTGAAGAATATTAAAAGCAGACTCTAAAAAAATTATGGCCTGAGAAAATGAAGGAGAGCAACAATAAATCACAGTAGCATCAGCGTACAGATGCTAAAAGGCATTTGGAAGGTTGTCGCACAAGATATTAATGTAGATAGAGAATAATATAGGCCCTAATATCGATCCCTGCGGCACTCCTTTGGGCACCTCTAAAGATAAAGAAGTCAGGCCGGCCATATGGACAAACTGTGTTCTGTTGGACAGATAGTTAGCAAACCAAGTGGTAGCTTGGTTTGAAAAAGAGCGGTGCAACAATTCTAATGATCCATTGCCTGTAAAAAATTATCTAAAACCTTCAGTGTGGCAGAAATAGTACTAAGTTGCTTTCTGAATCCAGACTGGTAATTTGATAGTATGTTATTTGTGTCCAGAAACAGGTTAGGTTGATCACTGACAAAATTTTCAAAAATTTTTGTATTGATGCATAATTTAGAAATTGGTCTAAAAATGTTTACTTATTTTAAAATCACCGGTGTACCAATATTACTTATGAGAGGACCAGGATTTAGCTCAACATTGCCGGTGTTACGGTTTAACTGGTGACCGTGTTAACTAGTGTCCCTTTCAAGATGTAAGCTATTGACGTTTGCATATTGGCAGATTTGTCACTTTTTCACAGCAACAAAACATGCCCCTACCAAATAAAGATTCTTATTACTTGGTGTCAGTGTCATTGTAAGCATTATTGATTTTAATATCAGTGTAGCAGAACAGTATATAACCAAAATTAATCAAAAATATCTTTATAATTTTCATGTCATCAACGGGATTCAAACTCGTGTAGTTAAAAGATTCAGCACAAGTATCTTACAAACCAGCTATTCAGCTACTGAGCTATTCAGAACCACGCATAAAATGGTCTGTTTTAATAGCTTTATCAGTCAAAATATGGTTTGCTGTGGTTGTGAATTTGTGTTAAACTGTTTCCTTCAACTCATGTTAACATGTTTACATGTTGTTTACATGTTCTCGCGTTAACATGTTTCTACAAACTCTTCCGCTGATAAAATAGCTCTGAATGACAAAACGATGTTTCATCAGTTGGTCAAACCATTTTTTAATTTATTTTAATTATTTTTTTTATTTTTTTTCATTTTTTCCATGTTTTTTCATAGTTGTAGACTCATGTGTACCTGTGCCTTTGCATCGTGTTAACTCGTGACCCATGCTTAAACATGTAAATAAAGATTTTACAAAAAAATAATACAATGCCGATATTATTATGCAACATTATGTCAAATATATCTATAATTTTATGCAACAGAATATTAGAATATCAGAATATAATAGAGTTCCATTGACTCGTGTTAACCTATGTCTACATAGTCACACAAGCTGATATTTTCTCAGAATAGCTCTAAATGACAACGATGTTCCACTAAATAGCCTATGTTATAAATCACAGTCTTTTTCCATTTTATTTTAAACAGAATTAAAAAAAATCTGGCTAGATAAGCAAAACTCATACATGGTATTCGAACTCGCAAAGAAAAAAGGCACGTTATAAGACCACCAAATACCTATCTAATTGAGCTACCAGAGACTATTTGATGCACAGCAGCTTTTTGTAATTTCATTGCAATTAGCCAAATCATGTTCATATTTGTGCCTTGGTACAGTTGTGACCAAGATAATACATTTAAATGTTTTTTAAGTAATATTCTGTTGCATTATATATATATATATATATATATATATATATATATATATATATATATATATATATATATATATAATGTTAGAAAACACCACAGCTCCGCAGCCCACCACTGCGGCTGCCGACGATCATGGCTGACCGGTGGCCCACAATGACCACTGACTGACTAGCTCACCTACTCATAGCAAGATGCATCTATAGCTGGCAGTCATTTAATGCTTCGTCAGCTAGTGATATTACCAAACATCAATAATATACCTTAAAGAATACTTAAAATGTAAGCAATGAATGAAAACAAATGAAAACTAGCAAAAAAACAGTTGCATCACTCCTGGCAAAACACTTGCGTCTCTCACGGCTTTGTATTGTGTCAAGTGTATATAGGGCCCTATGTGTATATTTTAGTGTATGTGTATAGTTTGTGTACTCACAAACAGTTGATCTCTGACTCGCATTATACAGAACACCAAGGAGCAGATTCAGCTTAAAATGTTTTTTAATGTTCTACTGTAGAAAAAAAGTCACCTATCTTGGCTTGAGGGTGAGTAAATTAACTGTAAAATTAAATTTTGGGGTGAACTATCCCTTTAAGAATTGGGATTTCCAATGGGCCTTTAGACAAATTACTCCATAACTAAATGGTCCATTTGTCAGAATGCTGTTTCTTCAGAAGACTGAGTCCTTCTTACAAAACCTTAAATCAAGCAATAGATCAGCCTCTCCACATCCTCCTAATGCTTGGGTCTCTACCATACGATCATTACAGTAAAAAAACTGTCCAAATTTGATTGATTAAAATGGCACTGGGGGACTTAAGCTAAACCACGCTAAGTGATGTGACACTGCAGCTTCCCCGTCATATTTCTGTCAAGACAATGATGATAAAAAGCATTGTTGGCGTGTGATATCTGACAAGCCATCTGTGCGGATACGAGCCTAGATTTACGTCAAGGTTTTAGTGGGTTTTGAAGGAGCAGCGAGAGAAAAGTAGACATTTTTCTGCATTGTCACTTTTCGAATGACCGTAAATTGTGTTTAGGGGACACTTAGGTGGCTTGACAAACTGCTAGTCATAAAGGTGTGTACTATGCTAGTTAGCTGTGGCTCTTGTGCCTGTCACAGTGTCTTAAATGTTTATGCTGTGTGCAGTTACAGATGCACTAGCTTTGTTGTATGTCATAGGAGATATATTGACTTGTTTATGTCTATTACCAATAAAATAAAGAATCTTATTGATGACCGCTAAACTAGTAAAATACTTGAGGTCAGGTAATGAAAATAAAAAGGGACTTTTTACTTATGTGTTTGCCTATATAAAGTGTCATAATAATAATAATAATAATAATAATAATAATTTTTATTATTATTATTATTATTATTAATAACAATAATAATAAATTAATAATAATAATAATAACAATCATTATCATAAGAATAAAATAATAATAATGATAATAGCTAAAATAATGGAAAACATTTAGTGAGTCACTTAAAAACAACAACAATAGAAATAATAATAATAATTAGTAAAAATTAAGGCTGTCAATATTAGCGCGTTAACGCACGTGATTAATTTGAAATATTTAACGCGTTAAAAAAAATTAACGCATTTATCGCAGTTGCAGTTTTTTTTTTATTTCCTTTTGTGGTCGACGTGTGTTCAGGGTCGGGCACGCCCATAGAGGCGACCTCCTCACTTTTATCCGCGACACCCACCCCCTCCCTCCCCTCCCTCCCGGTCCTAACTTTAAACCGCAAACCGGTAAGTTTCTATTTCACTTTCGGGTTGATGGCGGCGTGATCACGGTTTGCCTACAGCGCCAGTTCAGCTTGCTCCGGTCCTGCGTGTATTTAATGTGCAAAGAAATATGGATAAATGAGAATATGGATCCATGTAAATGTATTTAGTGAAAGCGCCAGATGATGTCACAAGCTGTCAAAGACAACCCATTCCTCTCTAAGTTGACTCCAAGCGCCCTCAACACTACACGCAACTTTTGTAAAGCGTCTGCTTCACGTTGACGTGTCAGAATCCTTGATTGAGAAATAAAGCCATACTTTAGATGGCTTGGTTTAAGCAAATTTGATTCGATCATGCGTGTTGATGATCTGAAGGGAGTGGACAGCTCTCTCTCTCGCTCTCTCTCTCTGTGTGTATGTGTGTGTGTGTGTGTGTGTGTGTGTGTGTGTGTGTGTGTGTGTTGTGTGTGTGTGTGTGTGTGTGTGTGTGTGTGTGTGTCTGTGTCTGTGTGTCTGTGTGTGTGTTTTCTGAATGAGTGTATGGTCTGTATGGTGATCCTCCAGCATCTGTACCTCTCCCAGAACCTGTGCATGTGTTTAATATTAGATAATATCAGTGTGTGCTTGTTTAACCTGCTAATGGAAGAGGAGCTGTGTGTGTTGTCCCCGATAATGTCAATAGACTGGTCTGTCTTAACAACTGGTTAAATCGTCACCTTAGAATTATAAGGTTCTGTCTGACATTTTTGTCAAAATTGAGTTATTGACATTCTTATTATATGACAACTTATTTACATTATGGGATGTTTTTTTATAAGTTGTTTACATTAAGACCTTTTATTTAAAAACAAAAACAAATGTTACACACATGCTGTTTGGTATGGAATGCAAAAACTTTGAAGCTCAATATCTCAAAATCATTCAGAACGCAGACAGAACCTTATAATTCCAAGGTGACGAAATGTTAAGGAGGACAAAGCTAAATTGTTTCTACTTTATAATTAATGTTCTCAACTCGCAATACAACTTTACAATAAATACAATTGTTTGTATTCAATACTTTATTATTATAATTTTTCAATTTCTATATTTGCAATGCCTGTATTTTGGATTTTTTTATTCGTGATTAATCATGATTAATCACACAAAAATGTGTGATTAATTAGTAATTTTTTTTTATCAATTGACAGCCCTAGTAAAAATATATTATTATTATTATTATTATTATTATTATTATGCTTATGGATCTATTCCTCATGACCTCATTCAGCTCAGACTCGACCATTATCATATACCAGCAGACGTTCAAAGATTGGTCAGTAACTATCTAGGAGAGATTAAACTAAGGTTCACAACTGCTGAGTGGTCTACTAACTGGCAAAAACTACAAAAGGGAATTCCAACAGGGTGTTCCAGCTCTCCCATACTCTTCATCATGGGCATGAATCTTCTATTAACAGCAACAGAAGGCATAACCCAAGGTCCCGCACTGGAGTCAGGTGTAATTCAGCCAGTGGTGCAAGGTTTTACGGATGACTTAACTATAACAACTGTGACCCATGTTCAAGCAAGATGGGTACTCGAAACCCTGGGAAGTGTAGCCACGTGGGCAAGGCTGACATTCAAGGCCAGGAAGTCCAGAAGTTTGGTCATCAGAAAGGGAAAGGTAACAAGCAAATTTGACCTTTGTATTTAAGATCAGGTAATTCCATTCATTAAAGAGAGCCCTATAAAGTGTTTGGGCAAGTGGTTCAACGCATCACTGAAAGATACTGCCAATGTTGTAGAGATGGTGAAGCAAACAGTGGATTTGTTGAAAAAGATTGATGGATCCAGACTCCCTTAAAGTTCAAATCTTCTCCCCAGACTAATTTGGCTACTTGCAATCTATGAGTTCCCTCTAACTGCTGTGGAAGGCATTAAAAGGAAAATTAACAAGTACCTGCGAAGGTGGTTAGGGATACCCCTAAGCTTTTCTTCAGTTGGCCTCTACATTCGATCAGGGCAGTTGCAGCTACCTCTTTCATCTGTCGTGGAGGAGTTTAAGGTAGTAAAATGTAGAGTCACACTAAATCTGAGAGATTCTAAAGATCACCTGGTAAATCAAGCTGTCATGATAAGATGAGGGCGAAAGTGAGCAGTCAACACAGCCATCGAACAGGCACAAAGCTCATTGAAGATGCATAACATTGCTGGTAATACCAGCATGGGATGTCAAGGCCTGGGGTCCGTACATTTCCAGCAGTTTGGAATTGCAAGTCCGGCAATCAGACGAGGTATGGTGCAGGCCGAAATTAGAGCTCAAGAGGAACAAAGACGTATGTCTAAATCAGTGGAACAAGCATTCCAATCAGTGGAACAAGCATTTGCCACATAGCTGCAAGCTATGTGGCAAAAAGGAAACACTGGCACACATATTGTCAGGGTGTAAAACATCTTTAACCCAGGGTCGATATAGGTGGCGTCATGACAAGGTGCTCTTGACCCTTGCTGATTCAATTGAGCAAGAAAGGCGCAAGAAGAAGCATGGCAGTACAGATAGGGAAACCATCAGCTTTATCAAGGATGGGGCAAGGCCTGGCACAACTAGGACAGTAGCTAAGTCAAGCTTGCTGCAAGCGCTACCCACTGTACCATTGCGTCACCATTATTATTATCATTATTATTATTAGGGGTCTTATTGAAGGTGTTGATATTGATCACATTTGAAATTATTTTACTTAAAATCGGTATGTAGTAGTAGTAGTTGTTGTTGTTGTTGTTGTTGATGATGATGCAAATGAAAGAGATTATATGCAAATATTATTATGAGTCCCTTATTATAATATAATACAGTAAACATGAACATATGATCATGGCACATTTTTATGCTATTGGTTGTAAATTAGCCTACTGTATATTAGCCTACTGTAAATTAGCCTACTGTATGTATGTGTATATAACACTCTAGATTGTTTATATTTACTTTATCACTGCACGTCTTTATTTTTTTAATTTTCTACTTTTGTCAACCTCTACAGTTAAATAACTCAGCTATTCATTTTCAATCATTATTTTAATAAATTATGAAAATAATAGATAAATCCACTGCAATGCTGTGTTGTAATGCTTTTATTATTCTTTGCTTCATATTCATTCACTTCATTAAGCACCAGCAACAACAGCATTAGGTTGTCTATCAAGTGAATCCCCATCTTCACAGGAGCACAGAGGATTGAGCACACTTATAGAAACCCATTAGCCTAGTTACTTAGATTCACAATGAAAAAAAAAAATCAAGCCAATCATCCAGCGCAGACCACACATGTCCACAAGAAATGTCTTTTGCCATTCACATCACCATCAGAAGGATAATGATTCTCAATCCATCATTAAAATCTGCCGGAGGGCTTTTGTCGCATCAGTCTCACACTCGTCTCTTGAGGCAGGTTGAGTCTTGCTTGACACGTTATTGTTTATACACAAAACCATATATGCAAAAGTGTGTGTGTGTGTGTTTGTAGGCTGCAATCTGTATAATCAGCAGTTTTGATTGACATATGTGCTTTTATTAAAACTTGTGAAATGGAACATAATCAAACGTTAATTTTGGTATATAGTGTAGAGGAGGCAGGATAAGTAGAACTTTTGAGCTCTATATAATATAGGCTTAAGTTGCAGGAAAGTTATGAAATTTGACACATTGTTAAAAAACGGTCTGAATATTAACAATCACAATTTTGGAATCTCTAACTCACACACTATAGTGGCCTTAATAAAAAAAATCCTCTCATGTTTATGTTAACCATAAATTGTTGATGGTAATTCGTGAAAAATTCACCAGAAACTGATTTATATGCTCATTTATCACCACAGGAATCACCCCATGACTAAAACACTCATGCTGCGCCCAAAATTGCTACTGTTCAGTAGTAGTACTGAATTTGAAATTAAAAGTACTACTCAACCGTTAGAAAACTATGTTCTAAGATATGAATGTCAATAGTATGAATGGTACTACATTCGCCATTTTGTCATCATCACGTGACCTACCCGCATTAGTTGTGTTGCATCATTCCTATTTATGAATTATCTCACGGTGCATCATAGGATATCGTATTGTCCATTCGATGTGGGTTGTTGCTAGATTGGATATGGTTGCAGCCAGAAGTTAGGCTCAATTCTGGCATCTCTCCTGTTCAACCTTTATATGTGCCCTTTGAGCCAAACAATAGGAAAAAAAAAATTCTCCTACCACAGCTATGCTGATAATACTCACATCTACTTAGCTTTACTGCCTAATTACTACAGCCCTGTTGACATCCTCTGCCAATGCATTGATAAATGAACAGTTGGATGTGCCAAAACCTTCTTCAGTTAAACAAAGAGAAAACTGAAGTCATTGCATTTGGGGACAGAGATGAGGTTCCCAAGGTAAATGCATACCTTGGCACTAAAAGTCAAACAACAAAAATAAGGTCAAGAATCTTGGTGTGACTCTGGATTCAGATCTGAGTTTTAATAGTCATGTCAAAGCAGTAACTTAATCAGCATACTACCATCTCAAAAACATTGCAAGAATCAGATGCTTTGTTTCCAGTGAAGACTTAGAGAAACTTGTTGATGCTTTAATCAGCAGTAGGGTGGATCACTGTAATGGCCTCCTCACAAAGCCTTCCCAAAAAGACAGTCAGACAGTTGCAGCTCATCCAGAGCACTGCGGCCAGGATTCTATGCTCACTAAATACAAACCTAACAGATCACTCAGATGAATGGGCTGAATCGGCTTTCAGTTACTACGCCCCCTCAGCCATTGGGCAGCATCAGGCTATCAGTCATCATCTGTCAGGCTAGTTTGTTTGGTGTTCCACACATCGCCTCTTGTCAGGTTAACACCGATCAAAAGATCAAAAACTGTAAATAAGTAAACAAATCAAGTCAAGAGGGAACACACAGAAGCCATCGGTAATTTCACTGCAATTCTCTTTTTCTATTTTTCGATAATCTGGCTCACTATTTGTTCAATCAGATTGCATGTAAGGTTGAACTTGTGAAACTAACAAAAAATATATTTAAACACACCTTATGCCTCTTTGGGGTGGTGCTGAATTCATTTATATTCTATATATAAATACATTTTGCATTCTGACTGCTGTAGATGAGACACATGGCTGCCTGCTTCACAGAACCACTCCTTTACATTTCCTGACTATCATGTTGTCAAAATAAGACATACATACCTACATACATACATACAACATGAAAGGGGAAAATTAATCTCACTAGGAAACGTGACCAGTTAAACACTGCCTGGGGTAATGATCCTGAGTGCAACAGTCTGTGTTTTGTTCTAACTGGCCTGATTTTCATCAAAACATGAAAATGAAGAAACAACAATGTTGAGGCTCACTGTATGCTATATTTCCATGGATTGAACTCTTATTATTCAGCTCTACCTAGGTATATTCAGATTTTTAATCTATGGCACCTATAGTAACCTTGAATCCTAGGCCTTGAAACAGATTTGGCCTTTCCCCCACACCTTTTTTCAAACTGCTGATTTTTGTGAAAATTTTAGCAGATCATCTTCTGACCATGGAATCAAAATGTTAAAGAGCCCCTATTATTTGTTTTTGAAAATGACCTTCCATGCAGTGTGTAACACAGCTCTAAGTGAAGTCAAATATCCAGCTAAGGCTTAAATCTGAATGTGCGCTTTGTTTAAAACTATTGATTTATCTATTATAAGAGTCGACTCAGAGGTGTTCAAATGAATCATAGGTGTTACAAATCTATAGCCTTGTCGGCGTGATGTTGATATGAAACTCAAGCTCTGCCAATTTGTTGTTTGTGCAGACCTGGGGAAATTGACCTGGGAAAAAAAACTCCCATCCACAAACACTGAGGCAATAAAGAAGAGGATAAACACTGTAGCAGATCACAGCTGAATCATGTCGCAAAGACTCTGTGCTCTGAAGTGTGAGGAAAAGTGTTTTTTTTCCCTACCCAAAGATGAGGCTGTGAAGAGTCTGTGGTTGAAGTTTATTTTTGCAAAAATACTTCAGCATTATAGCCCCAGCCTTGTGCTGTGTTCCCGTCATTTTTCTGATGAGCTCTACAGAAATCTACACGCTTACAATGGGACATTCATCTGCCATTTGTTAAAAGAAGAATCAGAAAAGACTATTAATGTACGGGACTTTGTCAGAGCTTGACAGGAACTTTATCAGTACACAGTTCATGGATCAGTTTCTTCCTCCATTTCACACATGTAAGTAAGTGCATTTAAAATGATTTCCTCCTTGTTTTCTCTATCTTACAAAATATCCATTTAATTGTCTTTTGTTACTTGTACTCACTCCATGCAGCGTGCATTGCATCTTGTTAACTATTTACTGTATATTCTCATATCGTGTCTAAAACTACATGGAAAACATGACAAGTGCTGCTTTGTTTACGGATTTAAATGCATTTGTGAGCTCATGATCCACTGCTGTTTGTCATTGCTATGGCCATCATCAGCTGTTTCTACACAAGTGCGGCAGTCAAGTTTTAAAATAGTTCAGCTTTTGCCTCTGTGTGGATTAATACTGAATGTGTGTTGTAGTTAAGAATAGAGCAATATGCTGGTGTTAAACCTCATTGCTTTAATTCACTCCTTCTTTGGGCTCACACATACTCTGCACTCTACTTCAAAATTGATAATAAGCCATGGGTGGGCATTTCTCTCTGTCTCAAGCTGAATGCAGTCCACTAATCACAACAGACTGGGTCATCGGATCAATCAGCGCAGATTAGTATCATGCTAGGAAGGTGTTTGGGAACAAATTAATCGCAGTTTGAATCATATGGGAGTTGTTGTGATAATTAGGTAAGACAATGAAAATGTTTTTTGATCTTGCATGCATATCAGACTGTTGGAGAGCCCCAAAGCCAAAATATGACATTTTTTATGCATAATAGGGGCTCTTTAAGGGTTCTCAATGAGAAAAAAAAAATCACCAAATAGAACATGTACAAGACATACAGTGTTTCGGTACAATGCCACCTTGTGGTCAGGAGAAATGTTTGTTTAATTGCTGAGCTACAAAAAAGAAACAAAAAACCTGAGATTAATTGTGAATTAATTATATATATATATATATATATATA
>CAIGQZ010022722.1:152847-162917 GCA_903798205.1 Danio tinwini
ATATACTGTAAATAATAACTCCATTGTGTTATAAATGAGATTTAATGATTTAAATTAGATTTAATTATCTTTATGTAATACAGTTTGGTATATTTAGCTAAGTTTGGTTTTTGGCCCTTTGTAAGAAAAAGCTCGGGTACCCCTGCTTTAGACTTAGAGCAGCATCCTCAGTAAAAATGATACCTATTTCACAACATGTTTATGTTGTTATACATTAAACTTGGTATGTGTGTTCATGACCATGCACTAAGAGTATTCAAAAAGCTTTAAAAGATAAAAAGTTTTTTTTTTGTTTGTTTTTTTTACTGGTTTTAATCAATTCCTTGGATAACAGAGACCACTGATACCCAATATTCAATACTTAGCCAGACTTCCAGCCTGCCATTTTAGTTATAAACCTTATTTTCTAAACTCATTGGTGTGGCATTATGTTTGAGTCATATCAGAATCAGAATCAGTTTTATTGCCAAGTGTGCTTCACACACACAAGGAATTTGTTTTGGCAACAGAAGCTTTCAGTGTACATAAAGTGACGAGTGACAACACAAAACTAAATACAAGAAAAGAAAAGGCAATAAACATTAAACATTAAACAGAGATGCAGTCAGTCAAAAAGATCTGGATGTTGAATGTATGTACAGATATGCTGTAAATATACAGGTTATAAGGTGCTGTGTACAAGTGCGTATGAGAAAGTATTGCACGTTTGTTGCACAGTAGGGGAATATTTAACTGTTCATGAGGTAGATGGCCTGAGGAAAGAAACTTTTCCTGTGTCTATCTGTTTTTGTGCTTGGTGCTCTGTAGCGCCGACCAGACGGTAACAGTTCGAACAGGTAGTGTGCTGGGTGTAAGGCGTCCAGAGTGATTTTACGAGCCCTTTTACTCACTCTGGAAGAGTACAGTTCTTGAAGTGTGGGAAGGGTAGTGCCAGTGATTCGTTCAGCAGTCCGGACTATTCGCTGTAGTCTACGGAGGTCGGTTTTGGCAGCTGAGCTGAACCACACGGTGATTGAAGTGCAGAGGATGGATTGGATGACAGCTGAGTAGAACTGTACGAGCAGCTCCTGTGGCAGGTTGAACTTTCTCAGCTGATGAAGGAAGTACAGTCTCTGCTGGGCTTTCTTTACAATGGAGTCTATGTGAATGTCCCACTTCAGATCCTGAGAGATGGTGGTGCCCAGGAACCTGAATGACTCTACTGCAGCCACAGTGCTGTTCATGATGGTGAGTGGGGGGAGTGCAGGGGGGTTTCTCCTAAAGTCCACTATCATCTCCACTGTTTTAAGCGTGTTTAGCTCCAGGTTGTTGTATCTGCACCATAAAGCCAGCCGCTCCGCCTCCTGTCTGTATGCAGACTCGTCACCGTTCCGGATGAGGCCGATAACAGTAGTGTCATCCGCAAACTTCAAGAGCTTAATGAAGGGGTCTTTTGCAGTGCAGTCATTTGTGTACAGGGAGAAGAGCAGTGGGGAGAGAACACATCCCTGGGGGGCACCAGTGCTGATGGTGCGGCTGTCGGATGTGATTTTGCCCATTCTGACTACCTGTTGTCTATCTGTCAGAAAGCTGGTGATCCATTGACAGACAGAGCTAGGGACAGACAGCTGGGTCAGTTTGTTCTCGAGCAGTGATGGGATGATGGTGTTAAAGGCAGAACTGAAGTCCACAAACAGTATCCTTGCGTAGTTCCCTGGTTTGTCCAGATGTTCTAGGATATAATGCAGTCCCATGTTGACTGCATCATCCACAGACCGGTTTGCTCTATAGGCAAACTGCAGGGGGTCCAGCAAAGGTCCAGTGATGTCCTTCAGATAAGCTAGCACCAGTCTTTCGAATGACTTCATGGCCACAGATGTTAAGGCAACCGGTCTGTAGTCATTGAGTCCTGTGATCTTTGGTTTCTTTGGTATTGGGATGATCGTGGAGCATTTGAAGCAGGATGGAACTTTGCGCTGTTCCAGTGATCTGTTGAAGATCTGTGTGAAAATGGGAGCCAGTTGGTCCGCACAAGTTTTCAGACAGGCTGGTGAAACACCATCTGGACCTGGTGCTTTTCGTCTCCTCTGTTTACTGAAGATCTGACGCACATTATCTTCACTGATCTGAAGTGCCGGGGTGGAGAAGGAGATGGCTGGAGGTGTTGATGGCTGTTTACTGAGGATCTGATGCCCATTATCCTCACTGATCTGAAGTGCATGGGGTGAGAGGGAGATGGCTGGAGGTGTTGATGGCTGTGTAGGGAGATGATCCGGGTGGGTGTGAGGTGTCTGGTCAGAGGTGTCAAATCTACATTAGAAGATATTCAGCTCGTTTGCAAGATGTTTGTTGCAGTCGATACTGGGGGATGGCGTTTTATAATTTGTGATGTCTTTCAGGCCTTTCCATACTGATGCAGGGTCGTTGGCAGAAAACTGGTTTTGCAGCTTCTTGGCATAGCTTTTCTTGGCCACACCAATCTCCTTTGTCAGTGTGTTCCTGGCCTGATTGTATAAAATCCTGTCCCCGCTCCTGTAGGCATCCTCCTTTTCATGACGAAGCTGTCTAAGTTTTGGTGTAAACCATGGTTTATCATTGTTAAATGATAAGTAGGTCCTGGTAGGGATGCATAACTCCTCACAGAAACTGATGTATGATGTTACAGTCTCTGTGAACTCGTCTAGGTCGGTGGCTGCAGCTTCAAAAACACTCCAATCAGTGCATTCAAAACAGGCTTGTAAGACCTGCTCTGTGTCGTTGGTCCATCTCTTAACAGTCCTTAATACTGGCTTAGTAGTTTTAAGTTTTTGCCTGTAAGTTGGTATAAGATGAACCAGGCAGTGGTCGGAGAGTCCTAGAGCTGCTCTGGCGACGGAACGGTATGCATCCTTTATTGTGGTGTAGCAATGATCCAAAATGTTATTGTCTCTGGTGGGGCATGTGATGTGCTGTTTGAATTTAGGCAGCTCATGTGTGAGTTTTGCCTGATTAAAGTCACAGAGAATGATAAAAGCAGAGTCCGGGTGTCGTTGTTCAGTCTCTGTGATCAGATCAGACAGCTGTTGTAACGCAGTCCTCACGTGTGCTTGTGGTGGAATGTAAACACAGACAAGAACGAACGAGGAAAACTCCCGCGGTGCATAAAACGGCTTACAGTTAATGAAAAGCGCTTCCACATCAGGACAGCACATCTTCTTTAACACAGTTACATCCGTACACCATCTCCTGTTGATGTAAAAGCATGTCCCACCACCGCGTGTTTTGCCTGTTGACTCCGTATCGCGATCTGCTCTGTACAGCTGAAAGTCCGGTAAGTGTATTGCGCTGTCCGGAATGGCTTCGTTCAGCCAGGTTTCTGTGAAACACAGCGCAGCAAAGTTGTCAAAGTTCTTGTTTTCGCGTGAGAGCAGAAGTAGTTCGTCCATTTTGTTAGGAAGCGAGCGGAGATTCGCTAGATGGATGCTAGGCAGCGCTGTTCTGAAGCCGCGCTGTCTCAGCCTGACGAGCGCGCCGGCTCTTTTTCCACGCCGCCAGGTCTTGTATTTCTTCCACAAAGCAGCTGCTCCGCCGATGACAATGTTCCGCAAAACGCCAGAGAAATCAAAATCCAGTTGGTGATTAGTTGGTGTGCACTGCCGAATGTTCAGCAGCTCATCCCTGGTATAACTGATCGTGTTTGATAAACATAAAACAGGACAGACTAACAGAAATAGTGCAAACACTGAAGAGCTCCACACCGAGGCAGCCATACGCGGCGCCATCCCGAGAGGCTGCTCAGGATATCATCTTAAGACTGACAAATTCTTATGGAATTCAGGTCAGTAGACCAAATGTTTGGATTTTTTCTTGCCATTTTGATTAAAATGATCTTTAAAAGCATTTAATTGTTTTTATTGCTCACAATGCTAATTGCTTGCTCTTTTTGCTTAAGTACTTTTTGACCCGTGTTCACATGGGTTCCTTTGGGTGATCCGGTTTCCCCCACATGTCCAAAGAAATGCTGTACAGGTGAATTAGGTAAGCTAAAAATGTCCGTAGTGTATGTGTCTGCATAAGAGTGTATGGGTGTTTTCTCAGTGATGGGTTGCAGCTGTTATTATAAGTGTTTATTCATTCATTCACTCATTCATTTTCTTTTTGGCTTAGTCCCTTTATTAATCAGGCGTCACCACAGCGGAATGAACCCCCAATTTATTCAGCATATGTTTTATGCAGCGGATGCCCTTCCAGCTGCAACCCATCACTGGGAAAAACCATACACTCTCATGCACACACATACACATGGGAAGAACATGCAAACTTTACACAGAAATGCCAACTGGTCCAGCCGAGGCTTAAACCAGCGACCTTCTTCCTGAGAGGCGAACGTGCTTCCCACTGCGCCACCGGGATGCCCCATAAGTATTTATTTCATAGCATATTATAAAATAAAATAAAATCATTTATTTTTAGCATATTATTTATATACGTATATAGCAAATTATAGTATATTTACAATAATTTACTATTTTATATAATCTGATTTAGTACACTGAAAAAAAATTATGCCTGCAAAACTGTTGCAAACAATTTATTTGTGTTGAATTTAAACAAACAAATAAAATTTTATAAAATTCTACTTATTTTTTTTGTTTAAATTCAGCCCAAATAAATTGTTTACAGCCACTTAATGTAAAAAATTGAGTAAATCCAAGGAATCATCTCTGAATGTTTTTTTTTTCAGTGTATAGACCCAGATAGCAGATTTTTTTTAAATCAAAATAAAAAATCAGTAAGATTGGTTTGGTTAACTTGTATATAGTATATGCATGCCATTGTACTGCATAAATAAGCCTAAAACATTTAGTAACCCAAAAACAACTCAATAGTGCTTAAAACCTAGTAAACGATGTAGATTTTTTTTTTTTACTCCATGCAGCAGCATAAATAACCATAAACACTAGATGGCACTGCTTGACCAGCAATGTAATGGTTTAGCTGGGTGTTTTTCGAGGAACTCACAGTGCAGACAGAGTTATCATTTACTAGTTGAGTAGGATCTGCCACTGCTGTTATCTTTTAATAGATTTGTACTGAGAGAAAAGCAGGTGCCTCTTGTTAATGTCTCCAATTGCCCAAGTTGCCTCGTGAATGTGGTGCATCCATCATTGTCTGCCGCTGTGACACCCTGTCATCCACCCTCAGTGGCACAAGCCATGCAGACGCGACGTAACAGATGAGCTTCTTTATGGGCACACGCTTAACGCAATCACCACACACACACACACACACACACACACACACACACACACACACACACACACACACACAAAAACACACAATCATGATAACTAAACTCTTACTGGGTCTAGAAACTATATCAGGCCCGTAGTCAGCCTATTGAGAGGGGTTCTGTTTTTTTCAAAAAGTGCACATTTTTGCTGTTATTTGCCTTATTTTCTTTTAATTTATAAGGTACTGTATAAATACTGCATTTTAGTGACATTTTAAGCACTCATTTTTGCTGGATTAGCTTGTTTGATGGTGACCAACCACACTTTTTGATACAACAAAATTACTTTCTACATTTTTACCAAAGTGCCATAATATTTTACTATGAAGAGTTAATTTACAAATGTGTATTTTAAACAATAAAACATTACTACAGTTTTATAAATAATGTAATGAGATTAGTGTTTTAAATTAACATTTTTGAACAAAGAATTATGAAAAAATACATTTTTTTTAAATACAAATGTATTATCATCCATCATTAAAAAAAAGGAATCTGTTAAATGGATTTGTCCATTTGAATAATTTAAAATTAAGTTGGTCTTAAAGCCTTTTCCTATTGGTTATTTTCACAATCTGTGATGGCATACTGTCTAAAATAGGACAAATGTGCTCTTATAGGTGCAGAATTCTGGACTTTGTCAGTGAAGGGGGGTGGGTCTTTCAACCCACCCTGGCTACAGGCCTTTATATAAAACTTGATTCATATTTTGCTTTGAATCAATTTTTATTAATGCTATAGGGGTTTGTTTAATTTTTACAAATGTTTATTTACAGTTTTTTTTTTGTTTTGCTTAAGCACGATTTTCAAAACAGGGCGATCGTGCTGCCCCATTATTATTATAATTATTATTATTATTAGCGTTTTTACTGTGTCTTTTTCTAGACATATTTATTTAACCAAAATCAACCTTAAATCACAAACAATCAGTGAATGTTGGAAGTTACTTGTAGTTATGTGAGCCCTTTTTTCCACCCATTTTAACTTTTTTTTCTACAAGCTTTTTCTCAGCATAAATGGATGGTTACAGAGTAGAGGGATATGAAATCATGATGTAACAGTAATATTGCTTTATCTGAATGATATATCATATTTCTGCATTGTTTCTGTTATGATTTATCCTGTTCTTCATTGAGGTGGCCACAGATGAGGTGTTTGAAGAAAGCTTGTGCTGCCTCTAGGTACGGTATGATTTGTTGTTTAGTTTTGTGTTAATGTAGTAAAGATGCACAACAAACGGGCCTTAGGCAAGCTTTATTAAAATACTTCACATTATGAACATGTCTCCATATGGCTCGCATAAGTAGAGAGGGATTTCACAAGCGGTAATGCTTTGAGCTTGATTCTCTACTAGTAAACGTTGCATGGCTTTGGTTTGTGGGCCTACAGTGGCTCTGGACAGGTCTTTGAGGACGCAGCTGGACCTCCACTGATGAAAGCTTTACCTTTATAAGGTCAGTAGTGTAAAAATAAAATATCACCACTAATAACTAAATTTCACCACTAGCTCAGTAGAATAACCCAGTTTTCTGTTTGTTTTCTAAAATGTTATATTTAAAAATGCTAATTTGCTATTATTTAATTAAATATGTGTTCATTTGGGGTGTCACAGTGACGCGTTGGGTAGCAGGATTGCCTTACAGCAGAAAGTCGCTGTTTTGAGCCTCTGTGTGGCATTTCTGTGTGGAGTTTGCATGTTCTCCCCATGTTCGTGTGGGTTTCCTCCATGTGCTCCAGTTTCCCCACAAGTCCAAAGACATGCACTATAGGTGAATTGGGTAAGCTAAAATTGTTCGTAGTGTATGTTTCCCAATGCTGGGTTGCAGCTTAAAGGGCATCCACTGCATAAAACATATGCTGAATAAGTTGGTGGTTCATTCCACTGTGGTGACCCCAAATTAATAAAGGGACTAAGCCGATAAGAAAACCAATAAATATATAAATTTGTATACATTTATAGCACAGAATATTGGGTGTTTGGGTCAGGTTTAAAATAATTTACATTTGTTTTTGGGACATCAAAAAATCCTAGGCATACTGTGAAAGAAATACTGTGAAACATTTCTGCATCTGCCATTATTTGTTTGGTTGGGCACCGTTTCTAAACATTTCTAAGTGTTTCTAAAACCTAGTTACTTTTTCACCCGCCCTGTACACAATCAGGTTAATTGTTTATGAACAAATTCATTAAACTCTGAATATAGGTAAACATCTAAAGATTGTTGTATGAAAAAAAAAAATTATGCATAAATGAAACTAATTTGAAGAAATTTGTTTTTAAAACTATGCATTGTAATTTAAATCTGTAGACACAAACTGATTAAGTGCAACAAAAATAATTACTTAATTAGAATCTTATTGAACTATTGTAATTTTGGTTTTCTTTACAAATGATTGAAAAAAAAGTGAAAAAAAAGCCAAAATCTGGGTCATGAATAAGTGTTTTGCCTGCTGTGTCCTGCCTTAAAGAGAAAATATATCACCCCTAAAAAAGAAAATATAGTCAGAATTTACACACCATTTACCCCTCTGATTTTCTTTTTCTCTGTTGAGCACAAAATGTTATATTTTAAAGAAAGCTAAAAGCCTGTAACCAGTGAAACAATAGTAGGAAAAACAAATACTATGGAAGTCAATGGTTAAAGTCAGGGCTTTACATTAACACCCGCCAAATGCGGGTAGATTTCAGCTGTGGCGGGTTAAGGCTGATTTATACTTCTGCGTCAAGTGCACGCATATGCTACGGCGCAGCCTACGCATGGACACATAGCCCCTCGGCGTGGCCGTCGGCTACGTTGACGCACACCTCTCAAAAAATGTAATGTGTACGCGTAGCTCAAGCTCTGTGATTGGTCAGCTTGGTAGAGCTGAGGAGTGTGGGCGGATGCCCGATGCAGCGAGTGTTTACAAGTGTGAAGTCCTGGAAAGGAGCTCTTTATGGAGACTGTTGTTGCATGTCTGCCGGTTCCTGCCTCAAAATGAGCGAATTTGAGCCACTTGCACATTAAGGAAGCGATCAGAAAAAACAAAACACCAGAAGAAACTCAACACAGAGAAACATAAACACCTACTGTCAGCCAGCATTTCAGAAGTGTATTGCAGAGAAACAGAAACAACACGCAGAAGTATAAATGCACGGCTACGCGCGAGGCTTGAGCCGTGGGTCACGCCAATCACTTGACGCAGAAATATAAACCAGGCTATAGACAGACACCTCCACTAGCTACTTTGGCTTGTTGAAAATCATTTTTAAATTGTAGTTTTCTTAAAAACAGGGTTCTACAATAAACATGGCCCAATATTCGTGCAAATGGGATCTTAGAATCAAGAAGCAGCACGAGCAAAAGAAAGCAGGTAAATACCGAACGAGAGGATGATCATTCGCACGCACAGGTGATGTGATGCGTGCGACTGTTAAAAAGCATGCACGCTCCCATTTACTTGCGCAAAGCAACCGTGCCTAGAGGAAGCGTAACTGGTGCGATTGGTTCTTTTTGAAATAGATTGGACAAAGAGCGATGATCGTTTACCCACAGTCCTGCAGCTTTTATGAGTTCAAGATAAAAAAAAAAAACTAAAAAATCTATTATTTTGTAAGCAGCAGCGGTCACTGCTTTCATTTTAATTATTCTTTGAACAGATTATTAACAGGCCTATATTAACCATGTGTGTGTGCTCATCCTTTCATTATCAAACACAGTAAGTTTCACCTGCTTTCTTTTGCTTACAGTTATTTTTGTTAATATGGTTACATTTTTTATGTAATGTTTTTTTAAGGAAAAGTTTTGTTGAATTAAAAAGTGCACCTATACAGCTATATTTTCCTTGTTTTGACAAAAAATTGTGGCTAAGAAATACGTATTTGGTGTGGTCAGAGATAAATTTGGTAAATCCTTAATTTTGAGCCCTGAAAAGTCATGTGAAATAAAAACTGATTGTGTTGCGACACAACCCATTGCTCATGCACACTGAGCAAGCTAAAACACAATACAAAAAAGAATTTACATGAATGAGAAGGCATGTGGACATAACACAACATCTAAATCAAGTAATTTTAGCATGTCAAAGTCAAATTTATGCATATAAAATATATTTTCCCAACAAGAAAAGTGTGGCTAGTGAAAATGGCGAGTGGCTAGTAATCTTGGAAATCTACTAGCCACAGTGGCTGGTGATCAACTAAGTTAATGTCAAGCCCTGGTTTGTCAATTGGTTTGTTAATGTCAATTGCCCTAGGGCAATTCTTAGAGAGGTCACTGTCAGCGCAAAAGTGTGATGTAAAAGACGAGAGCTACATTGTCCACCCTCTTCCTCTCTGCTTAAAAAGAATCTTAAATATAGTCCTGGTCACCACTAGTGGTTTTCAATTGAAGAGGACAACAGGGCTTTTTTCTTCTTCTTGAAAAAAACTATGATCTTATCTTTATTTATTTTTGTTCATGCTGAGGCTCTTGAACTGAAGTGTTCTTTTTTTTCTTTTTTCTGTTGTTGGAAAGCAATAAAGAGCACAGGGTCAAAGTTCCTGACCTCAGGTTTCACGGCGTGCAGGTAATTATAACCATGGTTCTTTGTTTTCATACTTCAGTTCAAATATAATTGCATTGCTGCTGTCATTAAAATCTCATCGATAGCATCCCTGCTAAACACAATTGAATCTACTTTGTAATCTTACTATTGGTAATAAAATTTGATATATATATATTTTTTACTACAGTCATTTGTATTATCAAGAGAACCATGCTTTTTTCCCCAAGGTTCAATTATATTCTCATTTTTGTAACACACACACACACACACACGCACACACACACGCACGCAC
>CAIGQZ010022722.1:163317-174128 GCA_903798205.1 Danio tinwini
CACACACACACACACACACACACACACACACACACACACACAAAACTGTGCAGTTTAGGTTTTCATGGCAAGTGTAATTTAATTAATCACCTCTCCATTATGACTTCTATGTACCGAAAATGTCAACATAAGCTCGTTCTGAAAACAGAGCCCTATATACATTTCTGAAGATTGTGAATTATGCAGCCAGAAGTTTGCATGGCTGCATTTCTTCTTTAAAACGAACGCAACGGGGCGGTATGACACTGTTCCTTTAAACGCTTACCAGCTGACCGCTTACCTTCCTATGGACGGCTTTCCCACTGTTACCAGTTTGTCCAGTTAGCTCGTCATGGTTGTCTGCAGACTTAAGACACAGAGAGGTGTTGACCATGACAACAGGGTTTGAGTCCAGCAAAGAATGGTTCCAGAAAGCAGGTAGGAAAAAACAGAAGCCAAAAATAAGAATAAACTAGTAAATAACTGGGTAGGAATGTGGTAAAATCTGAAAATGTGGTAAAAATCAGTCAGCAGCGGCTTCTGGTGGATTTACGCAAGAACAGAAGGCACGAATGGCACTCACGAGAGATATTCAAGATCTGAAAAGCATACACAGTGGATTTGCGAAAACAAAAACTGCAAAAAAAAAAACTAAAACATGAACTGTAAAAATAATAAATAAGATGCCTTTTGTGTTCTTGGTGTAAACAAAAAAAATATGATATGGTGATTCCATGAAAAACCCTAAATATTCAAATGCAAATAGCAAAAAAAATAAAATTTAAATCTAATAGAAATTATAGAACATTAAACGTTTATTGACAAACTGTTCTGTAAATTCACTTAAAAAAACTACTTCAACCTTTATAAAAAAAGTGTAAATAAAATTTTAAAAAATCCAAAGAACCATTGTTTTTACCATATAGAACCATTTGTCCGATAGAGTTTTTATGGATGTTAACCCATTTGTGTCCAAATGTTTAAAAATGGTTTCATGCATTTATAGCTCTGTTAACAGTGTCCTATATATACATGTTTTGCATTTATTTTGTCCAGGTTTTTAATTTCATTCATTCATTTTCTTTTCGGCTTAGTCCCTTTATTAATCTGGGGTCGCCACAGCGGAATGAAGCACCAACTTATCCAGCACATGTTTTATGCAGCGGATGCCCTTCCAATCTGCAACCCATCTCTGGGAAACATCCATACACACTCATACACTACGAACAATTTAGCCTATACCCAATTCACCTGTACCGCATGTCTTTGGACTGTGGGGGAAACCGGAGCACCCGGAGGAAACCCACGCAAACGCAGGGAGAACATGCAAACTCCACACAGAAACACCAACTGACCCAGCCGAGGCTCGAACCAGCGACCTTCTTGCTGTGAGGCGACAGCACTATCTACTGCACCACTGTGTCACCGGGTTTAAAATTTTTTTTAAGAAAATAATTTTTGAAAAGGGTATACGGCGTGGTGCAGAAGGTAGTGCTGTTGCCTCACAGCAATAAGGTTGCTGATTCGAGCCTCGGCTGGGTCAGTTGGCATTTTTGTGTGGAGTTTGCATGTTCTCCCCGGGTTCGCGTGGGTTTCCTCTGGGTGCTTCATCTACACCCCCCCCATGAGTGTGAATGAGTGTGTGTGGATGTTTCCCAGAGATAGGTTGCAGCTAGAAGGGCATCCGCTGTGTAAAACACATGCTGCATAAGTTGGCGGTTCATTCTGCTGTGGTGACCCCAGAATAATAAAGGGACTAAGCCAAAAAAAAATGAATGAATGCATTTTTGAATATGCGGCAACTGTAGTTGCCGGTGGGCAAATATGTTGTAATAACCCTTCAATGTAAAATTTGAATAGATAGTCATGATGTCATGAATAGGAAAGCACAAAAAACAAATAAATTTGTCTTAAGAGTGATGAAACACAATAGTTTGCCAAAGAGACAAAAGAAAAAAAAAGAAATAATAATAATAGTTAATATCTGTACATCTTTGTGTCTGTGAAAAAAATATATAATTAGAGATTTCATTGAAACCACAAACGTTTAGGGAAAATATGATTCATGGTCAAGACAAAGACTAGCCATAACCCATTAACTTTCAGATTTTTGATTCTGATTCCACGCAGAGACTTTGTTTAAGGTTTACCCAATCTGAAATATCTCTGAAGGCTGCTCTGAATGCTAACCAAGCCAATTTATGCAACATATTCAATGGGCCATTGCAGCCGGCGGTCAAGCTCAAATGGAAACCGTAATAGCGGTTCACCATTTGGCTATGTTATTGTTTTCTTTAGTATTACCCAGTTGGGAAAAGTCAATGGCAGAGTGGAGAGGTCCTCTCTTCCATCTCTAGAGCTAATTTAGTTGTGCAGTTTGAGTGCTTAATTTTGCACTCGGTCGCTTTCTAAGGTTAATCGCAGGACAGCAGTGTTTATGTTGCAGTAATACAGGCCCAACTCCCCTGCTAAATCTGGCAGGCTCAGAAATATGCATCCTCCACCCCCATCTGCCCCCTGTTTAGTGGAGGAAAAAAAAGAAGAAAGACAAATGTGACGTTCAACAAAAGACAGAGGAAAGTCGTTCCAATTAGCCACTAATGAGACAAGCTCATGAGGATTTCCAACTCCGCAACGTGTTAGCATTTAGCGCGCCCCTCACCATAGCCCCGCGACAAGGGAAATGCGGCGAGAGAACATATCTGTCATGATTGCCTACACATGGCTGCGGGGCTCGCTCTCTGAGACGTGAGCAGGAAGGAACGCCTCGCTTATGGTCAATGTAAAAACACCAAAATGCTGAGACCATTTTTTTGTGTTTATCTATCCTGCTACAGCAGCCAACTTATTTCCCTTCTCTCCCAAAATGGATCCTCAAAGAACAAGGAACAAAGTTGCACGCCATACGTTCTCAATTTTCTCAATGTGGTGAAAAGGGGGGGAAATACATATATAATAACTGAAAAATAATATGTCAAGAGAATAACCAGCACTTCCTCACATAGCCTTTGAGATACTTTTATCAGAAATGTCTGGTTGAAAATGAGAAAAGAAATATGTTTTTGTAATGTGCCTCTGTTGAAAGCCTGGGGTGATCTTTGCTGGCTGGTAAAACGGCCACATGTTGGATTAGACAAGAGAATCTTGTCTGCAGCGAGCTGTAATGTGATGTTACATGGTTTTAAAAACAGTATTTGCATTAATGTCAAGTGTTTTGTTTGCTTTACATCACATGTGGTGGTGACTGCACTTCTTCAAACCTCAATAGCTTTAGACAGGTTTGTTTACCCCTGAAACTATAAAGATGGAGCTGAATTCAATTGGACGGGAAACACACACTGTAATTTTATTTGGTGTCTGGGAACAATGCATGTGTGCATGCTAACTAACAGCGCCACCGAACCCGGCAGAGCTGCCAGCACCTCACACTCTGATTTTAAGCATTAATTCTGTCTGAATACATCCATAAATAAATGAACAAAATAATAAAAAAATAATATTACGGTTGGCAGTGGGCTTGTTTCACTTTTCCTTAGCCCACGTACCGCGCTAGCTAATTAGCTTTCTAAGGAGTTGTCCTCCTTTCTGTAAATTAAGTTCCTGACTGAAAGAGGTTCTTCAAAAGCTGTTTTCTGATGAAAGACACACACAAAAAAAGTCAAACTGAAAATGTTGTACTGGTTGCTCATGAATAATAACTTCTGAATTATCCCATTAAAAAAGTTATAAATAGGGCTGTTGGTTTAACAGGACAATTTAATTAATTAGTTATGGGGAAAAATGTGCTGTGATTATGCAATATTACACTAACAACAAATCCAGGTTCACATAAGGATATTGATTCTATAAATACAGTGCATCTGGAAAGTATTCATTGCGCTTCACTTTTTCCACATTTTTTTTTATGTTACAGCCTTATTCCAAAATGGATTAAATTAATTTATTTTCTCAACATTCTACACACAACACCCCATAATGGCATGTGGAAAAAGAGTTTTTGAAATTGTTGCAAATTTAATAAAAATAAAAACATAAGTACATAAGTATTCACAGCCTTTGCTCAATACCTTGTTGATGTCTCTTTGGCAGCAATTACAGCCACACCTGTTTTGGGGATTTTTTGCCCATTCCTCTTTGCAGTACCTCTCAAGATCTATCAATGTTTATGGTTATATAGGATTTAGATCTGGGCTCAGGCTGGGCCACTCAGGGACATTCACAGAGTTGTTGTGAAGCCACTCCATTGATATTTTGGCAATGTGCCTTGGGTCATTGTCCTGCTGGAAGATGAACCGTTGGCCCAGTCTGAGGTCAAGAGCACTTTGAAGCAAGTTTTCATTCAGGACGTCTCTGTACATTGCTGCATTCATCTTTCCCTTTATCCTGACTAGTCTTCCAGTTCCTGCTGCTGAAAAACATTCCCACAGCATGATGCTGCCATCAACATCCTCACTGTAGGGATGGTATTAGCCTGGTAATGAGTGGTGCCTGGTTTTCTCTAAAACATAACGCCTGGCATTCACTCCAAAGAGTTCAATTTTAGTTCAGACCAGATAGTTTTGTATCTTATGGTCTGAGAGTTGGTTGTCCTTCTGTAAGGTTCTCCTCTATCCACAGAAAAACAATGGAGCTTGACAGAGTGACCATCGGCTGCAGAAACATCTCAAGAATGATCAGTGGAAACAGAATGTACCTGAGCTCAATTTAGAGCCTCACGGTCAAAGGCTGTGAATACTGATGTACATGTGATTTTTTTTATACATTTGCAACAATTTTAAAAACTCTTTTTTCACAATGTCATTATGTGGTATTGTGTGTAGAATTTGGAGGAAATAAATTAATTTAATCCATTTTGGAATATAGCTGTAAAAAAAAACAAAGAAAGTGAAGCGCTATGTATACTTTCCGCATGCACTGTAGAAGTCAGTAAATTTTTATTAAGTTTTAGATGTGATATTGCCTGCTTTTGTCAATTATGACAAAACATAAATTAAATTAAGCAGCTGTCTTACTAAAGCAACTTACCTGATTAACCATGTTGGTGTTTCCTTTCTGAATAAATCTTTGCTCTGAACAAACAGAGTGAACCAGTAAGCCATTCCTACAAATGAGCCATTCCTACAAATACCAAACTAAATCAATTAATTTAAAGCTGCTGTATGTACATTTTTGACTCTTCTAAAGCATAAAAATACCATAATATGTTTGAAGATATTTAACCTTTTAAAGTCTAGTGCTATTTTGGGATTTCCGCCTGGATTTTGCCTACCCAAATTTAAAAGCTTCCCAAATCCACATGCAGAGGTGTAAATGCAAAAATTTGGTATCATTTTAAAGAAAATCTTTGAATTTTCATAAAACACTATTGAAAGTATTTAAAATAACTGTATATGTTGTCTGTTTTATAATAAACACCTAAAAAAAGAGGCACTTTTTGTATTTTTTATAAACTCAAATTTGAAAGTATACCTTTTAGGTTCTGTGTGGTCTATGTTGCTGTAAATAATTTTGCTGGTTCCTGCACATGTGTGTAATTAGAGGAAAAAAGAAAAATGTCTCTACCATAATCTATGCAAAAGTTATTGTATTCCAACTGATGAGAGGTGCTATACCATTTTTTATGTATTTTCCGCTACCAAATTTTGAAAGCCTTCCATATCCAAATGCATTGCTATAAATGAATTCCAGTCTAATTGCATAGACAACCCTTTGAATTTACATAAGAAACTGCTGAAAGTAATAATTACTATTTGATATGTTTTCTGTTTTATTATGAACCACCTCAACATTGGGCACTTTTTTATTTAATTTTTTTCTAAAATACTTTTTTGAAAGGGTGTAGATTATTTATTTACAGAAGTTAGCCACTCCAGACAATTCTGCTTGAAACCAGCAGAGGGCAGCAAACACTAGGAAAAATAATTTCATCTCTATCATGTGATATGACAAAACTGTTGCAATTCATCTGAATACTGGGAAAATAAGTTTTTGATCATTAATATTAAATAGTACATATTTGCTTCTGCTTAGTTTTACATGATAATAACTATAGGAACATGAGTTTACATTACTTATTTTATCTCCTTTCCATTTTAGGCATCATAACATTATATTAAAATTAGTCAATGACTATAAGATATAAAAATAAACAAATGTTCAATACCCAGCTCGGGTATCTAGTATACTGTGTAATTAAGTGTAAATAACTTTTGTACAGTAAAATAAAAACCGAAGTAATGCATATGTGCATAAAATATAGCTTCTACACTCTCAAACGGAGCCACTTCCGGGGTGTTGCGCAACCCGCGACCATTAAAAATTAAAGGGGAAGTCGATGATGTCACCGGACCCGCCACCGGGTCCGCAGGGTTTGACTAGAAAACATGCTAAGTGAACATTCTTGTTTATCTGAAAACTAATGCTAAAGTCAGATATTCTGCTTTGAAATTGCGAGTTACATGCTGGAATGCTGTCTTTGTTTTGGTTTCTTTAACCCGCCCATTGCCAGTTTAGCCAATTATTTTCCAGCATCCTGGGTTGCCTTTGTGTAAAACAGCTAATTTTATTCAGAAAGGCTCTCAAACCATGGCTGAAATGTGACTTCCGGTTGACAGTAGCCTAATCCGAAATGAGGCGCAGATTCAGAGTTCCACATGAGGTTTTTAATTAGCAAATAATATAAATATTACGAACGTAAACATTAGATAAGCAGATTACATTGTAACCCTCCTAGTGTGTCCTAACAGCACACTAAGTGAGGAGATTTGCAGTGATAAGCATATTGGCTGTTTGCACCAGATGAAACACGACAGAAATGTAAATACAGCCATTCAGAAGCACATAATACTACACTGCACTGCAAAATGGAAAGGTTTACAATCTAATTAATACATATTAAACCTCTTTAACATTGTTAAATGTTAGGGGTGTGACGAAACGCTTACGCCACGAGACGAGATGAGACATGAGATTGGGTTCACAAGTACAAGACGAGACAATATATTTACAGTATTTTAAATAAATTTTAAATTATGAAATATATGAATGGGAACTATTTTATTCAAATGAAAAAAAAAATTACAAATTGCGAAACTATTTAGGGGCTTTTTTATCAACTTGTAATAACTGTTATTTTACTTCTATTTTAATGAATTCCATGCTGTAAAGGACATGCAAACATTGAAAAATATTTGCTAATATGTGAATGGAAAATAGATTTTACTTCAACTAAGGAAAAATCACAACATGTAAAACAACTCAGGTGCTTTAAATCAACTGGTAATGAATGCTATTTTACATTTATTTTAATGAATTGTACCATAAAATACATGCAAAAACTGCTAACTATTTAGTTATAAACTGTGACTGGCTTCTTCCCTGTACAATTTCACATGAGAATCAAACTCCTTTCCACTAATTAAAGTTTTAATACATTCTGTAAATGTATGTAATCATGTAATTTAGTTTTTTTAATTTTCCAAAAGTTTCACTTTCATTCAGCAACAGCTTATGTTTTATTTTTTTTCGGACAGCATAAATGTGAGTTCGATGATGATGATGACAATGAGTGTGTGTGTCTCCAGGAGTTCACTGTGTGTGTGTGAATGTGTGCGCGCGCAATCGGAGGAGAGGTGTGTCTGTGGTATTGACTCGATGGGTGCAGAGAAGTGTCAAACAGCTGAGTTTGTATGGCTTGTCTTGTTGCAAAATGCAGCTAAATGTTCTACACAGCAGTAATAGTTTGATTACGTCGTTTACATGTCTGTACTGCACTCTAATAATGGGACTGAAATAGGAATACTCCACTTTGATTAGTGTTTGTGACGATTATGACTTTAAGTATATCTAAAGTACTAGTCCATCGTATGTTATGAGCCGTGCTTAATGCGTTTGGCTGCAGTTATAGCAGCCTCTGCTTTTGAGCGAGGCAACCTTCGGTGAAGAAAAAATCGGTTACGTCACCCTCACCCGCCCCAAACAAATGACGCGCAGTTCTGAGGCCAGCCTGTCAAGCGTGTGCGGTTCTAATCCAATCCTGCCTCCAATCTTCAGTGCTAAATTCCCCCTCATGCTCCATCATGACATCACAACTCACGAGACTTTTCACCACATCTTGCGAGATTTTGTGAGCTGAGATCTCATTATCATCTCCTTTAAATGTACATGCTAAATCACTTATATGTGTTGGTTTGCACTGAGCCACAGTCCTGAAGTTTAATTTCAAATGGTTTATTTTATTTTCAAAATCTGAGGTGAACTATCTGCTGCTGCTCTCAGTAGTATAGCAATAAATGCCAGGAAAAATGGCATTCAAACTCACATTATTAGCATTTAACACTGAATAAAGCACATGAGGTGTGCATAAAAAGGTGTGCATAAAGCACATGAGGCAATCATACTTTATCCTGTTGTTCACCTGTGAGAAATAGAAGCTGTTTTGAAAATATAAATTTGAGTTATTGGTTAGAACAAAATCTCGCTTTAGTATGGAAAATATTTCTTCTATCACATGCCGTTGTTTTTAGTTCAGCCTTTAGGCCCGATAGTCAGGCACACTCACGTAAATCTTGCAACCTGCACTTGCATAGACTCATCAGAGGAGAAGCCAAGTGAAAATGTGTTTTGATGCAGGAGTGCATTACCTAAATCAACCACTGTGTGTCAAACTTATATACTGCACCTTTAAAGGCATAGTTCACAAAAGGAAATGCTAATTTCACTGATAATTTTCTCACCTTTCACTTGTTTCAAACCTGTATAAATTTATTTCTTTTGTCAAACACGAAAGAAGACATTTTAAAAATGTTAGAAAACTGTAACTTATTGAGTCCATAGTATTTCTTTGTCCTACTATAGATGCCATGGATACAGATGGATACAAGTTTTCAACTCTTCAAAATATATATATTTTTGTGTTCAACAAAGAAATAAACTCACAAAGGCTGAGCAAATAGTGAGTAAATTTTCATCTTCAAATTAACTATTTCAAACACAAACAACTCATTAGACATTTACCACCACCTACTGGCAGTTTTACTTTCTATTTAGAAACCAAATAATCATTAAACCAAATAATTGGGCATTTTAATATCAATCCAAATTCAAATAAAATATATTTATGTGAATAAACTGAAATACCAGAACATCTGAGGGAGAAAAAATCGACTTGATGCTTGTACACAGTAATGACTTTACATTTTCTTTTAAGGGCAATTTCTCAGATTTATGTGGTTAATTTTGTGATTAATTGGATTAATTCATTGGCACATCATGCAATAAATTAAATATACAAAAAAATAAATGCAAACACTAAATGAACGTCCCACTCTAGAACTTTTCGAGCTTTATAATATGACAATACTTTTTGAATGGTCTTAGAATGTTCTGAAGCAAACAACAACAAACAAAATTCCATGATATCCCATATAAAGTTTACAGAACATCTGAACGAACAATTATGACTTAAAAGAAGAACATTTGTTTTTAACATTCACAAGAAGATTCTGCTAAGTTTCTTTCAAAGTATTAACAATGTTCCTTGTTAATGAAAGAACTGTTGACGCACAACCAGATCAGCCTATTACAATATTCCATGCTTCTCATTGACCTTGCAGTTACTAAAAACAGCGGTCAGGCCTTTAACCTCCCCCCTGCCTATACACACTTTAAACACTCCAGCTTTAGGATCCTGCCTGCTCCACCTTGTGCCCTCCAAAGCTGCTCATAAAACGCTTATGTGCAGCATCAGAAGCTGTGTCTCAAGGTAGCCTCTAGTTTTTATTTGAGTCTTAAAGAAGACCATAAACCTTGAGCTCCAGGAACAACCTCCGGCACCCAGAGCTGCTGCTCACTCTCTTTTCTCATTAGACCTCAGTCCAAAAAAAAAAAAAAAAAAAATACATGTTCAAACGACTTCTTCCTCGCAATGCATTTACTGCTAATTAGTTTGCTTTGTAAGGTTAGATGTGCGGACGGAGCAACTTTGAAAGCGTTTGGCGGCCATCTGTGTGAGCAAAGCGATAACTATGTACAGATGGCCCGCACTCGAGACAGGTTGCTTCAGAAAAAAAAAGAAAGGCAGCGAGACATTTTTAGTTTATGTTAATAAGATTTATGGCAACACTCACAGGTAACCCATTTGGCAGTAATGATGACTGTTAGTCATTCGAGGAAAAAATAAAGTTTTGAAGAAGAAAAGTCATTGAAGTGAATGAATATAGACCAAATAAAATCCTTGTTGTTGTATCTAATAACTGGCCAAGGTGGAGTTACATAGTGTTTTATTATTTTTTTTTTCCTACTACAATGTTTGTAGTTTCTTGTTTTAGTGTGTCTACCCTGTCACATATTGAATCAATTGCTTGTCAGCTACCTGAGACAAAATACTTTGTTTAACCAAGCTAAATTGCCATTACTTTCTCAGTGAACCATGTAACTCGAGAAAAGGGTAATATTGGCAGGTAATTGTTGGACACGGTCACAAAATTCACAAATATAATCAAATTTGTAAGGTGACATTTGTAATTTATGCCTGTGCCTCTGACGCAGTTGTGTTTTTTGTTTGTTTTGTTTTTTTTACCTATTTTTCATTAAAATATGAAGTACATTCATTTGGATTTTTTTGGAGACATCGTAGTATATAGCACACATAAATCTTTCATTTTAGCGTGAACTGAATAAATGGTGGCTCATTATCAGGGCCAGACAGAATCTTTTTTGCTACTTCTTTGCAAAAAAAAAAAAAACTCACGAGACAACTTTTCACCTCAACAAGAAATCTCATCGCAATTTAGTCTTGCGAAATCTCGTAGCCTGAGATCTTGTCACATCCC
>CAIGQZ010022722.1:174528-189261 GCA_903798205.1 Danio tinwini
GGGCTCCCCACCAGATGGGAAAGAGCTGAAGGGAGCCATCCCAGAGAGCCCGGGGGGAGTCGCCGCGATCCGCCATGACGCCGAAGCCTGCGTCCTCCACCGAAGCGGGAGCGGAGCAGGAGACCAGAAATGCCGCCAGCCAGTCAGGAGAACCGCCACCGGACACCAGAAGACGGACGGGTGGATAGATTCCTCCACAGGACTCCCAGCATGTCGTCACTTCTCTCAGTTGGTTGAGGACCGAGTGGCAGCGTGTCTGGATAACCGAACCCCAATTTTTATTTTTTTTCCTCTCTCCCCTCTCTGTCTACTCTGTCTTTCCTCCTTTTTTCTCCATCTCCTTTTCTCTCGGCCCGTCTCATATAGGTCTCGCGGGTGCTGTGGCGCCAAATCCCCCCCCCCCCCCCCCCCCCCCCCCCCCCCCCCCCCCAACCCCGGAGTATGCACAGCCACGGGGTGCCCCCGGCCTGTGAGGGGAGATGGGGGCTCTGGACTATAAGAGGAGGAACGATGGCAGAGGGCAGGGAGAGAGGACCGGGCCCGGACATATTACTTTTGCTTTCAGTTTGTTTGTTTTGATTTAGACGGCAGTCTCCGTGGGGCTGCCTTCCCTTTTATTAATAAATATTTATATAAAGTCCGTCGGTTCTCCGTCTCCTTCTTCCCGGCGGCCAGGGGGCCGTAACTTTATTACAGAATAATCTTAATTGTCTGTAGTGTATGTGAGTGAATGTGAGTGTGTATGGGTGTTTCCCAGTACTGGGTTGCAGCTGGAAGGACATCCAGTGTGTATAAACGTACGTTGAATAAGTTGGTTGTTCATTCCACTGTGGCGACCCCTGATAAATAAAGCGACTAAGCCAAAAGAAAATGATGGAGTGAATGTTTTTAATCTACAATTCTTAGTAATGTCTAAACAACTAAGAAATTCACAAGCATCTTTCTAGACATAGTAATACTTGAACCTAGTGGTTACACCATGTCATTGTTTTATTTTTACAACTAGCTGGTGCTAATCTGTTCTTTGTTTAATGTTTGTTTAATGGCAGTCTATTTTTTTTACCTGGAAATACAGCAATTATATATATTTTATTCTTTCTCAAAAGTTCCATTGTTTTCATTAGGGGAAAATAGATGCTAATTACTGCATACAAGGGCAGCGCGGTGGCACAGTGGGTAGCGTTATCACCTCACAGCAAGAAGGTTGCTAGTTCGAGCCCTGGCTGTGTCAGTTGGCATTTCTGTGTGGAGATTGCATGTTCTCCCTGTGTTCATGTGGGCTTCGTCTGTGTGCTTTCTCTCACAAGTCCAAAGACATGCTCTATAGGTGAATTGGGTAGGCTAAATCGTCTGTAGTGGAGTGTATGTGTGTGAATGAGAGTGTATGGCTGTTTCCCAGTGATGAGTTACAATTGGAAGGGCATCCGCTGGATGAGTTGGCAATTCATTCTGCTGTTGCGACCTCATATAATTAAAGGGATTAAGCCGAAAAGAAAATGAATAAATAAATGAATGAATTACTGCATACACATTTATTATTACAACAAAACCCTCACAAAATTAAAAATTGCTTAAAATAAAAAAAATATATATAATAATAAACTAGATTTTATCTGAGGGTACTTTACAGGCGTTTGTCCCCTTTTGACCACAAGGACTAAAGGTGTGATGTTTTAAATATGCCATATCACTGCATATCATGTTTTTTTGTTACAAAAAATTATTCATCCCTCATTCAATTCCAATCCAATCAACCAATCAAGAGTCCAGACATTGGAAAAGCACATTTTTCTCATGTTCTCTACCTTCCTCTCCCCCTCTCCCTCTTTTTTTTCTGAGGTTTTATTAGGAAATGGATCCCAGGTGTTCGATAAGCCTGTAGTGGACATGACAGCAGTGCAATCAAGTGTATAAATTTAATTGCAGGCTCATTTGGGGCCGTTTATTAGCCGGTAAGGGGCACCCTGCTCCACTTGAACTCTGTTATTGTGAGGCAGAACATCTGTTTGGCTCTTTTTAACTATTTGTTTCATTGCATAGTTTCACAAATGCACAGTTTAATGGCTACGAATTAAAACTGTGCATGGTGGGCTTGACTGATGCAGTTGTGTTTCGCTAAGCAATGTACTGTATGCTGTTGAAGGATACATTTTTAAACTGTAATCTAAATTGTATAACCAGACTCACACAGGAAATAAAGTAATTGTTTCATTTTATGAAGCATCATTTATCAGACCTTTTTTTGAGGGCAAAACACAATTATATATTTATTTTAATAATAATTAGAGCGTAAACTCCAAAACTAATATGAATTTTGATTATGCATTATCTCACTTTGAATTATTCTTTCTTTCTTTCTTTCTTTCTTTCTTTCTTTCTTTGCTATACAATATATTGTACATTCTAAAGTTTATAAAGTGTATTTAAATTTTATTGTGGAAGAAATGTGTACTGTAGGACTGGTGGCAATATTTTAACTACAAATGAAAATGCATCTCTAAATATTCATTCATTCATTTTCCTTCAGCTTAGTCCTTTTATTTTTCAAGGGTCGCCACAGTGGAATGAATCACCAACTTATCCAGCATTAATTTTACGCAGCGGATGTCCTTCCAGTTGCAACCTAGCACTGGGAAACATCCATAAACACTCATTTACACACATACACTATGGACAATTTAGTTTAAACAATTCATCCTACTGTTTAGCGCATGTGTTTGGACTGTGGGGGAAACCGGAACACCCGGACAAAACCCACATGAACACGGGGAGAACATGCAAACTCCACACAGAAATGCTATGTGGAAACTTCCACTATGGGGATTTCGTCAGAATCCAATCATCTTAAAGAGTATATAAACAGGCCAATGAAATGTCAATGAGTTGGTAGCACCAGCATGCACAGCTACTCACAATCAATTTGGAAAAAACACAGCGCGTGCCAAGCTGAGGCATGCTTTTCTAGCTGAAAAGCCTTTCATGCCCAACAGCTAAGGGGCAATCATTGTGGTGAAGGAACATAGCATTTCCGTTCCCCCCCTCGGGGAATAAGGGTTACCTTAGTGACTGGAGCTTTCCCCTTCGGGAGGGGAACTTCAGTGCTATGTGGAAAATCTATGGAAAACGACATATTAATTGAACCTTTCCTTGCCCCTGATGAGAGGTTATGCCAAACCAAGAGCGTGAGTGCACCTGCATCACCAGAGGTGCAGTCTTCCAACATGCTCCCTGGCCTTCATTTATCTTATAACAAAGTTTTACAGATATGGATATATTTTTCTGAAGTAGTAAAATGCATCTAGATAATTCTAGGAATTCAAATACGACAGTACGGTGGAAAAGTGTGCAGTCCCTTACTTTGCCCCCGATGAGAGGTTATGCCAAGCCAAGAGTGTGAGCGCACCTGCATCACCAGAGGCGCAGTCTTCCAACATGTTCCCTGGCCTTCACTTACCTTACTTATACAGAAGTTTTACAGATACGGATATATTTTTCTGGAGTCGTAAAATGCATCTAGATAATTCTAGGAATTCAAATACGACAGTACGGTGGGAAAGTGTGCAGCCCCAATAGGGAGGACGCTGCAGAGGCCACCTGCTGCCCAAGTGGGGAGACCTGGTAGCAATAAGACATATGGACTAGCCCTGAGAAGGGGGAGTACTCATATGAAAAAGAGATGGTTAGCGTGGAGGGAAGATACAAGTCCGCCTAGGAGAGGGGACTACATCGTGGCTGAGTGAGCATATGGGATTGCCAGTGAGGATCGCACATAGCTGGCACCTATAACCAGAACGCAGGCTAACCAGACGGCATGCCAACAACGTAATGGGCAAATACCTGACTCCTCCACTGAGTCAGATGTTGGGGGCCACGGAGGAACTCTGCAGGGTTTGCTAAGTGGGGAATTCAACCAACGAAGCTAGAAAGTGCACGTATCACTGTGTTAGAGAGAAAGGCGCAGCAAGCGTTTTACAACACCTTAACCAATTTTTTTCCTCAATCACCAAGGTTTCCTTACACCAACAAGGAAACCGGCTCTGCTTGCTTTGGTAAGCGAGGGAGATAGCATCCACTATCCAGTAGGCCAACCTCTGTTTCGATATGGCACTTCCCTTCTGCCGACCACATAACACCACTATGTTAACACATTTATTGACACAGTAATGAAAGGGCTGGGTCTGCCTCCTCCATGGGCAGCAGTTGCAGGCTCACTACCTGGTCCTTAAACGGTGTGTTAGGAACCTTAGGAACATATCCATGCTGGGGTCTCAGAACAACGTGAGAGTAGGCCGGCCTGAATTCCATGCACAATTTACTGACCGAAAATGTCCATATCCCCGACCCTTTAAATCAATGCCAACGTGACCGGCAGAGCTGTCTTTAGGCACAGAAATCTCAAGGGTACTAAGTTGAGTGGTTCGAATGGATCTCCACACATGCTCATAAGCACAACAGCAAGATCTGGAGAGGGCATAAGAGGGCGGTGGGGTTTTATTGCCTTGCACACCTGAGGAACCAGATGATGAGGTTATGCCTTCCCACAGTGCTGCCAGCCACCGCGTCATGGTGAGTGGAGATGGCAGCCACGTAAACTTTCAGTGTGGAGGGCGACAGCCTGCGCTCCAACCTATCCTGAAGGAAAGAAAGCACAATGCTGATCTGACAAGTTCAGGGGTCTTTTCGGCAGTGATGGTATTAACCCCTGCCATTGGTAGGTTATCTAAGTCTTCCTTGCTGCGTCTATGGACCACACATGGAGGTTCTAAAGATCTGGGCGAGGGTGCCAGATGGTGCCCTGTCCCTGAGAGGAGCTCCACTCTCAAAGGGATCTGCCAGGGAGAGGACAGGGAGAGTTCCAATATCCAGGTCCAGAGGACCTGCTCCTCGTCCTCCCAGATCTGCACAGTAACTGCGCGAGCAGGCTCACTTGGGGAAACGCATTTTGCACATGCCCCAAGGCCAGCTGTGGGCCAGTGCATCTGTGCTGAGGAAGCCCTCAGTTGGGGAAAAGAACCACAGGTAATGAGCATTCTCGGGAGAAGCAAACAGGTCGACCTGGGATTTCCTGAAGAGCGGCCATATCAGCTGGACAGACTCAGGGTGGAGTGTCCATTCTCATTGACGTAAAGGCTGTCGTGAGAGTAAATCTGCTGCACGGTTGAGCTAGCCTGGAATATGAACAGCATGCAGCAATTTCAGCCACATATGACTCCAGAGGAGCAAAGGAGACATGCAACGAGAGCGGATACCCCCCATGCGGTTGATATATGCCAGCATCGCCATTCTGTTTGTCCTGACCAGCACATGTTGTCCGTCTAGCACTGGCAAAAGATGGCACAGAGCGAGAAACACTGCCAACAGCTGTAAGCAGTGGATATGCCAATGCCCGCAACACATGGCCGCCCAGCTTGTGCTGGAAGCATCTGTCGAGATGACAGTATGTCTGGACTCCGGCCTGTAGGAACGCGGGGTCATTGCAAGGGCTGAGGGCACAGCGACACAGCACAGTGACAGTCGCTCTGTGTGTGCCTGCGCACTATGCGCTTCTGGGGACTTGATCGTGAAGCCAGTGCTGAAGTGGTCTCATATGGAGCAATCTGAGTAGCATGACAGCGGCTCCGCAGCCGCTGTCATGCTACTCGGATTGCCATATGCCCCAGGAGCCTCTGAAAAGATTTCAGGGGGACCACTTTTTTTCTGTCAAACCCTCTCAGACAGTTCAGCATCAGCTCAGCACACTCTCCAGAGAGACGTGCTGTGACTGAGTCTAGCTCCAACCAGAGAAAAGAGATCCTCTGCACGAGAGCAAGATTGCTCTTTTCTCGGTTGACCAATAGGTTGAGGTGCCAGAACACCCTGTCTCTGTGAAAAATCACTTGCTCCTGTGAGAGGGCTAAAATCAGCCAGTCGTCAAGATAATTAGTAATTAATTAGGCCATTGCGCGAATTGAATCACTTAGCTGAGTCTGATCGTGCGTATGAGCCACCACGAAGGGCCAGCCCACACTAACCAGGCAGGCAGAGTCCTCACTAATAGCTTCATTCCTACGATCGTTGACATACCAGCAGTGGGGCAGTGCGGAGTGGGAGGGCTGATCCGGAGGAGGGGCTGGAAGTGTGAGAGAAAGGAGACTGTCCTCCTACACCTCGCAAACCTCCCACACTCTCAATCTGGGGAATAGACTCCTAGCCCCTGGCTGCTCCACCCTCAAAGGTGGTGAAGGCGAAGGTGCATGGAGATTGAGCAGAGAAAGATGCCCTCCAAGACTGCGTGAGCCAATTGTGCACTTCCGGGAAGAAAGGAACGGTAAGCTTAGAAGGTCTTGCCTTCCTTACATCCCCCATATACACCCATGTAGTCGGTCCGGCCACAGGACTGGGGGATAAACCATCCCCAGGCCCTAAGCCAAAGCAGCCCAGGAAAGCACGGACAGCCCATCCTCCCATGCAATGATGGACATCTGAGCCTCCGTGTCATCAAGTGAGAGGGCAAACATCTAAGGACGGGGCGTACTCTCACTGTAACCCTCAGATCTGCCCTAGTGCGAACGACAACTGGGTGGGTGGCTCTTTTGCAAGAGCAAGCCGCATTCTTAACTGTGCAACACTCGGAGTGACGTCTTGAAAAAGAATCACTGCATGACAGTGTTGCTCTTTTAGGAAACTTGCAACAATACATACAGCTCTGGAGGACTGGACCCAAAGAAGGCCAGGCAAGGGAGAAACCCAGCTCGACTGTCTGCCGACACGTATCACACACTCTGGGACACCACTTTCTCATTCTCTCTCTCTCTGTAGATACAGCTGGAGGAACCCTCATCGACTCTCTCAGAAGCTGAAAGGATCTGAAGCAAAAAGGATGCCTCAACTTGCACGCGCTGTGCTTATATTTCCAAATTGATTGTAAGTAGCGCCAGCTGTGCATGCTGATGCTGCCAACACATTGGCATTTCATTGGCCCATTTATATACTCTTTTAGATGATTGGATTCTGACGAAATCCCCATAGTGGAAGTTTCCACATAGCACTGAAGTTCCCCTCCCGAAGGACTGCAGAACTGCAGACAGCCTTAATGAAAATGTAAATCCCCTTTCTGACAGTAGGTGAAGCATATAGAAAGTCAGAAATGCTGGAAGAAATATGATTAATGCTGGAAAAATCTCAGTGCTTTTAAATAACAATTAATTAAGTATACTTTTAATTATTGGGGGCGGCATGGTGGTTCAATAGTTAGCACCATTGCCTCAAAGCAAAGTCACTAGTTAGGCTTGGCCAGTTGGCGTTTCTGTATTAAGTTTGCATGTTTTCCCCATGTTTGCGTCGGTTTCCTCAAAGTGCTCCAGTTTCCCCTTACAGTACAAAGACATGCACTATGGGTGAAATGGGTAAGCTAAACTGTCCGTAGTGTATTTGTGTATGTCTTGGTCCTCCAGGTTGGGGGTTGAGCGATGGACTAACAACCAACCTAATAACAATTTAATGTTACGAAACACTAACATTGTGAGACTAAATATCAACTTTGATATAAATGGCCCTGGGAGTAAGTTAGAAAGTAATTTGAATTATTATTAAATGTAATTTAATTGTTTTCTTATCATCAAACTGGATTATGTTTCAAAATAGAGTAACCCCTGATAGCCCTATAGTGGCCATACCTGCTGTATCCTGTTTTGAAAATTTATACAATTTTCTTGTTTTAATTTTAATTGACCCAGCATTAACTTGTGCACGAGTAAGTGAAAAACAGTAAGCAAGGCTGTGTGGTTCTATGCAGACATTTAAAGGTTTAAGTGTTGAGACTATTCAGTAACTTAATGATGCTCTTATGTTCACAACAAACATGGAGCACTCAATCTAGTTATCACACATACATTCCTCATTGTTTGCACTGTACACCGATAATTCACATCTATTTACAGTTGCTTTGACTTTGTTTGTAACTCATGCAAATAGGCTACATAGTTTCACATTTATGAACCCAACATTCATTCACATTTATTGACATCAGGTTTTAGGAAAACTGAAAGCATATGGTTGGTGATCGATCACAGCGGCTACTATTCGCTAGTTTTAGTCCGGAAATTATTCATTTACAAACTGGTCAATCTGGGTCAATCTGTGTTTTTGAAAATACTATTGGTTGGTTTTAGGGGAGGAGAAGGGTGGGTCAGTCGATCAGTCAGTTAGTTGACACTGGCCTCTGGTGGATTTACGCGAGAACAGCAAGCGCGAATGGCACTCGAAAGAGAAATTTGAGATCTGAAAAAGCATACACATCGGCCTCTGGTGGATTTGCAAAAACTGCACCTGGAACGCATTTGGCACTATGTTAACAAAACAAAGAAAATCATCAAGGTTTTAAAGTAAAGGGTGAGTAAATGATGACATATTTTTCACTTTTAGATGAACTATAGCTTTAACTGTTTCTATAGAAAAAGCCTGAGAACTTCATTAATCAACCATACAGTTTCACCAAATTACATTATGACACCAGATTTAAAATCAATGAAATTTAACACCAATGATAAAGCAATCTCATCATCATCCACATCTATTGCTCAGGATAAATTTCTAAATTCATCAAATGTACAAAGGAGAGTGTTATAATCAATGCATGTCTTACAACTAAATGTTACATAATGCTACTCATGCCGTGCAGTCGAACATCCACATGATGTCCTCAATAATTTGAAAATCTGTGTGTTGGTCAAGCATGATGACAAAACAAACAAATGCATGCACTTGCTCCCGTGGCACCTAACAGCGTTTTCCTTGAGTGTGCAACAAGGGCTAAATATGTCTTCGCAAAGGTCAGTCTATGATTTGTTATGAGACACTCGTGGGGAATTCTGATGCGTGCTGATCAATCCCACACCCCTTGACACGCACATAAATCAATGGTGTATCAAGAAAAGCCCTCCCACTGTACAAAACCAGAGTGGGGCGACGTGATAAATCCCACTTTCGCCATTTTCTACCCCCTCCTCCACCTCTTAGATCCCAGCCTGCTGATAGATAGCAATACGCTGGCCTTGCTGTTCTGTTTGGTGGCATGAAAAAGAAAATCCCTTATGCGCTAACACTCTTTGGCGTTGATGGCTTATTACCAGGCGCTGTGATTTGACGGGATGTGTTCAAGGATCTCCTGTGCGGAGGAAAAGGTCAGCAGCTTTTAGCGGCAGCTCCGCTGGAATACTAATACTGTCCTTATTCAAATGATCCGCTACAGCGCTTATTAAATGGGCTCTGGTGCTTTAATTTAATAGCGCAGGAGCTGGGGCGAATGAGAAGCCTGTGCCAGGTCTAAATGAGACGTGTCTACAGACAGAGATTAGACGTTGCAGATTTCAGGAAGCACCGTGTTAGCGTGTACCCTCTTCTTTTTGCACACGATGGACACACGTATGGTCACGTATTTGCATTACAACTCATAATTGGAGGGTGTCCTTTCCATTTCGTCCTCACTTTCATTTCCACTTCACCTCTCCCGCAAATGGATAGATGGAAAGAATTGATCCATTAAGTACTTGGCTAGGCTATTAATGCTGTTTAATGTATTTGTTCTCGTTAAATCCAGTTTTGTGGATTCAAACCTCTGTGGTCGGACGACCGTGTGCTGGTTTCTCATAAAGAATGTGTTTATTCAATTTGTCTATTTTGATCAATATTTGATGAATATCTTGTCTGGACACACATTGAGAGTCTTGTGTTGACAAGAAAACATTGTACTGAGTGACTGTCCTTGTTATTTGTAAAAATGAGCAATTGTGTAGTAAAAATTATAGTAGATGTGCTGTCAGTAATTTATTGTTGCTTTCTGTTATAATATGTTTGATTGTTTTTATTAATACTAGCACCTAGTGACAGGGATGTGAAATCACACTGAAAAAATGTTTTCAAGCAGTTCCTCATCCAATTAATAACGTGTCTGTCAATTCAATTTAAAATCATTTGTTTTATTTTTCAATTAATGTTTTTATTCATAACATTATTAAATATAATTGTTTTTAATTAAGACGTCAACTAAAATATTCGTCTAGATTAACATAAAAAATTAAGATTACATTCAAAGGCAGAGCATGCGTATTGAAGTGCCTCTATTTTGCATTATAAAAGGTCATATTTTGGTTTGGGGAGCCTCCAACAACAGGCTGATATGCATGCAAGGTCAAAAAACACTTTCATTGTCTTATAATATGCATTTATTTTTATATAATTATCCCATTGACTCCCATATGAAGCTGGGGTCACACTAGAGTTTGAGCTTGCGAAATTCTGTCATACGGCGTTGCAAAAAGGAGCAGGATTAAACAAGATGATTAGGCATTAACAAAAGCGAGCGATTTCTCCATGTTTTAAATTTCTGTTCACAGAGGTCATGTTTTGATCCTGGATTGGTCTCACACAGTCAAGTGATGCGATTTCGCAGGTCAGAGTTCACCAAGCTTTAACTTTGCACCAAAGCGAAATGCAAAACTTGACGCATGACCCTGCGTTTCCGGTCTGACCATTTGCATCCGTGTGAATGAAAGTCTATGGGGAGAAAAGTCCAGTGTGCCCGCAGCTTGATTTGTTCAGTGATTAATTTGTTCCCAAACCCCTCATTAGCATGAAGCTAATCTACGCTGATTGGTACGATGACCCAGTCTGTTGTGATTGGTCAACTGTGCTCAGCACAAGACAGAGAGAAATGCCCATCAGCATATTACTCTACTCTTAATGCTAACCCCGAGTTATAACAACGACACACATTCAGTATTAATCCACACAATGGCAAAAGTTGAACTATTTTGAAATTTGACCGTGCCGCACATAAGGAACAGCTGATGGTGGCCATAGCAAAGACAAACGGCAGACGATTACAAGTTCAGAAATGCATTTAAATCAGTAAAGGAAGAAGCATGCATCGGGTTTTCAGTGTGGTTTTGGACGCAATATGTGAATAGCCTCATGAAGGTTTATCCTAATTGATACAGTACAAGCACTGATCTATAATAGATATGTGATTACAAGCTGCGTAGGGCGATTACAAATTATAACACACAATTAAACACATATTTTGCAAACTACACAAAACGAGGTAACAATTTTAATTCCACTTACATGTTATGATCTGAAGGAAAAAAGAAACTGGTCCATATGAACTGTAACAGTTACTGACAAAGCCCCTGTTAAAGTCTAATGAAATCTCATACATAATAGTCTCTGCTGCTCCTTCCTTTTATAGCAAACTCCTGACAAATCCCAAGTTGCAGCATAGGATATTGTATCAATCATCAGAAAAATGACAGGAACAAACACAGCACTAGGATGGCTATACTGTGTTGTTGTAAAAATGAACTTTAAACCTTTATTCCCCGCAGTCGAATCTCCATCTGTTAGTGATCGTCATCTTCACGTCATGTTCAATTATGTGATCCCCATGCTCCACTAGTATCTGAAAGGAAAGCACGTTCACATTTTTTTCCGGATCTGGAATTACATATTTGGTGATGTACCTTATCGACGTCAACACATTCAAGCAAAAGATCTGAACCCAACTCGATTTATATTTTCAACTCTGAGTCGACTATTTAATTAAGGAATCAATAGTTTTAAACACGGTGCACTTTTAGGTTTAAACCTCAGTAGGAGGTTTTTATTCACTTAGTGCTGTGTTACACATTGCATGGAAGGTCATTTTCAATAACCCATAATAGGGGCTCTTTAAACACAAGCTTGACTAGTTACGTGATGTGCAGCTGTGTGGATTGTCAAGAAAGCACGATCATTAAAATTAAGTTGACAATGAAAAAAATTTTATGAAAAAAAAATGTTTAATGTAGACATTTTGAACTTAAGAGTGTAACATTAGGCTTAGATGAAAGTGTGCCACCATTGCCTGCTGTAGTAACTAATGGGAGACCACATGTGTAATGGCGCAAAGTTAACAAGTTTCCACTCCCGTTTCTTTAACTTACATCTTAAGTGAGGCAAGACAGTAATAATTAAAACATTATTTAACTTTTTTACAGTGTTACTTGCAAATTGCTAACATTAAATGAACCATCCGACTGGATAAGAACTTTAATTTAAACCAGTAAATTATTTATTTGTGTCAAAGTAGTTTAGCCTTGTTTGCATTAAGTTATAGTTTCTTATAAATAAAAATAAAATATAGTTGTGAACAATTAACCTTATTTTTTTTAATTGGATAAACTTTTTTTAGTGCATAAATTTTAAGGAATTGAAAATTAAATGAAAAGTTAATGAAAAGTTCTGATGTCGCTGAGAACTAAATCTGATTAAATGTGTTCTTCATCAGTGAAAACCAGTAGTGAAAAGAGTACTGAAAAATCATACTTAGGTAAAAGTACTGTTACATTTAGTTGTTGCCCAGCAGGCACACAACGTCACAAGACGATAATATTAAGTTAGATTTAGGTTGTGATGTCAGGTGACAACAATTAAATTCTTTGTTACGAATGTGACTGCTCTGAAATTGACAGTTGACACATTATAAAAATAAGATAAATGCTTTCAAAACTTTAACAAAGACCTTTTTGTGGATATCTGTTGGGCATGTAAACCAACAAACTTTAACCTCTGAGACATCTAAGTGGTAAGGTTGCACAATTAATCAAACTTAAATAGATATCACCTTGTTATATTTAATTTGTATTAGGGCAAGTGTTGTTAAAGGTTAACACGTTCAAATGTTCAAAACTTAATTCGGAAACAATGTTGCATGCTAACATGGTGCATTTTTTTAATATGAATGAAATATTTACAGCTCATCCTATCAATTTTCTAACAAATATAATACTCCTATAGTTAAAGCTCAATATAAAGATCAATATCAAGATTGTATTTATATTTTGGTGTCTGTAATATAATTTTAATAAACACTTAAGCGCAATTGCTGGGTGCTGGAAATCTTTGAAAATGTTTTAATTTTAATGTAGGCTATAGCCTATTTTCAAGGTTTGAAAAGTGCTTAAGATTTGGATAATGTGCTTGGAAATAAATTGTGTCGCTTTAATAATTTATCATCATAAATAGTTATATATTAAATAAAATAAAATAAAAACATGTTTTGCTTTGCATGTGCCTGCAGAGTGACCGGCACGTGAACCACAATCACCGGCCTTTTAAATGTGTGGATTGTGTGCATTCTGAGCAGTGGGGAGGACCAAATGTATGGAGGTTATTGCTCGTGAGCGCTGGACTGAAGATATATTAAGTGGATATTAAGCAGGCTTCAAATCTGAGAGAGCCGCGTGCAAGAATGAAGAAATAAGCAGATTTAACATTATTGCGTTGAGGATGCTTATGCTGGTCGCTTTTGCATAAAGTGTTTAGGTACGAAATATTTTATTTAATGTTTGCATTAGCTTTTTTGCACTTACACTTAAGCGAGACATTTCGCACTTATGCGAGACATGATTTGTGTTGAACCCCATTTTTTTGATATTTGTTATTTATGCACCAGATTTCCCCTTGTAAAGATTTCGTAAAATACAGCCGCTACAGAAGTGGCGATCATGACAGTGCTGATGAAACACTTTTTAACAGGATAAATGCTGTCTTTGCAGTTTCTCATGAAAATAATGTCCAACAAAATCACAGCTATATACATATAAAATATTTGTATTTAATGTATTTGAAATGTGTATTTCCGTGCAAGGCAAACAAAACTGTGGCCAGTTTCACTTACTCTCACCCAAACTCGAGTGAGATGAAACCAAGAGGAAAAGAAAAGCACATCCGCACAGAGGATAAATCAGATGCTCAAGACATAATTTTAAAAATAAAAATGTAGCAAAAAAAAAGAAAAATATCCGTGATGGAACGATTACAGTGAAGCATTAATTAAATCCTTATTTTATACGGAACAGTACCAATCACACAGTTGTGTAAGACAGGGACGAAAAAAAATATACATTTCATATATTTCTCTTGGAAAAAAGACCTTTTGAAATGAATTTTGTTTGGTATAAATTGTATCTTAATTATTTTATGTATTATTTGATGGTCAGTTATCCATCAAATAATTTTTAAACATTAATTTTTAAACATTTATTTCTAAAATGTTACTAAAGTGGTTTGTTTAACTGAAATGTTCAGTTCTCGATATAACATATAGATATTATGTAATGTTAGTCAGTAATTGAAATACAGCATCATAATGAACAATTATGCACTAGTCATTTGTAAATGATCACGATCAATTATGGTAGAGCAAAGATCTAAGATGAGTTGTTGATCATAATAAGCAGGGACATTTTTTGGCTTTGTATGTAAAGTTTCAATTTATTTGTGATAATATTTATTACACAATATACATTTTCATTAAATCGTTATGTACGTGACACGTGATAAGCTATGTGATGTCTGAAATATGTAGCTCATATATTAAAAAGGCAGTGATGTTATGAAAAAGTGAGGGTAATTATTTATACTACAGACCCCAATCCTTCTGCAGAATGCTTACTGTTAACATAAAGCATGGGAAAGGTAAGTCTTTAACCTCTTTTTTTGAAAGCATAAAAGGTGGTTGGATGAAAATGAAATTTACCATTGGCACAGTCCTTATATTTTATGGATAAACAAAGCAATTTACTTAAAAATTCGACAAGAGCACATCATAATAATAAAATATAGACGTTAATGATCACATTTAAATTGGTTTTGTTATTTTGGTCAAAAGTTTATTTTTTATCACAGGGTTGACACTTTCATGGAATTGCTCAT
>CAIGQZ010022722.1:199261-220024 GCA_903798205.1 Danio tinwini
AGACAGACAGACAGACAGACAGACAGACAGACAGACAGACAGACAGATAGATAGATAGATAGATAGATATATAGATATAGGTAGTATATGTAATCTTGGTTACATAAATCAGATTTCAATTACATTTCATTTTAAAAATCCCACAACAAGGTTAGTGTTACACATTAATCCCACAATTACAATTATTCACACATTGAAATAGTAAAAAAATAATAATCTATTGATTTTTCATATTAATTCAATTCATATTAAATCTTTCAATATTATTTTTTATTTTTTTAGGTAGCAGCACGTCATGTGTTAAATATGTATGATGACAAACAGAACACTAAATAAACAAGTTAGCTAAAAAAGTTCTCTAAAAGTAATCCAAATGTAGTCGGATTACATTACCTACAGTATTGTATTATTAGATTACTCTAGATTGTACTTGTACTAAAACATGTAATCAGACTGCAATTTGTAAGTAATCCCCACAGCACCGTGTATACTTTAGTTTTACCTGTGTTGTAATTTCATCTGAACGTACAGTATTTGTTTTCATCATGAAGGCTATTTGTGTCCATCACCTCTTTTGTGATGTCGCAGACGAGACATGAGACATGACATCAAGCAGACAGGAGAAGTCTAAGGGCTTTTGTGTCCAAATCCCTCCGTGTGTATGTAAGGACTTAAGGATTATGTATCACTTAGCGGCCCTGGGTCTTTCTTTATAAAGTTTGTGTATTGCACTGCAAGAGTCAACGCAAGCAAAAACTAATTTTTAAGCATCTGTTAGTTTTGAGATTTTGCGTGCCTCTGCAGTAGTGATTGATTAGTGTCTGTACATTTCAATTACAATATATATTTAATAGTGTTTTTTTTTGTCCTGTACTGAGCCATACTATTTAGATCAACTGCACTAACTAAACCAAGCTTCACATTATATGGATATTCTACAGATTTTAACAGAGCGATACTGTACATAGTCTGCCTGATTATATACAGAGCTCAGCATATAGAAGTACACCGCTCACAAATCTATCTTTTAAATGTATTTTTTTTATAGGAACATATACAATATTATATTTGTGCATATACATTAGATTGGACAGTACTGAAGCCAAATTTGGAGCTTATCTAACAAAATAACTTACATTAACAGTTCAGAATAAAATAAAAAATATTCATTTTCAAAATAGGGTGTACTCAATTATGCTGAGCACTCTACGGTACAACATTTTGTTATCTGGCTGTTACCAGCATTTTCTAAATTATATGGAGCTTCTCAACAGTCCTCTAAGTAATTCACCCTAATATGCCATAATAATAATAATAATAATAATAATAATAATAATAATAATAATAATAAAGAAAGAAAGAAAGAAATGCTGAACCTGACTTTATGTTTAAAGATTTGTGTAAGTAATGTATTTAAATTAGTGCATACATTTAAAAAATCTTGTTTGCTGTTTGTTTAAACTATATAATTTTATGGATTTTATGTAACTTTCCACAATATTTATGTACAGTTATTTATTAAATATTATAAGCTAAAGAAAATATTAAAAAATCTACTGTAAAATTAACGCAAAATCGTAATTTAGAAATACGGGTAATTTCTTTAATTTAACATACAGTGTTTTTTATTTATTATTTATTTATTCACAAAAAAAAAAAAAAACAACAAAAACAAAAACAAAACATTTATAACTAAGTCAGGGGCGGGGAAAAAAGGTCAGCTATAGCTTCTTCTTCTTTTTTTCCTTTTATTATTATTATTTTTTTTTGCAGTGTACTTTTTTAAAATGAGCTAAAACAACACCAATCTTCATTTTCAAGAGGAGCAATGTAATTGTTTTCGTTCAGTTCACTTGAATTTGAAAAACTACTAAGCTAAAATGATTCCTTTATAGTTTATACTATTAGTAATATTTAACACTTTAATAATATATTTAATAATAAATAATATATTTTTTTACAGTTTATTACAGTGTATTGCATTAAATAATGCCTCAGTTGCATATGTAAACATACTATTTTAGAAAATGCTTAATATGAATGCATTTTTTTGTAAAATGATCAGTCAATTAGAGAAGTATGTTGAGATATAAAAATAGATGTATATCAATATACGCAGTACATACACACCTGCAGTGTCTTGCCCCACAAACACACTCTCACTCATTCGCTCCTCCTCAACCCCTTAACCTGTTCCCCTGTCTGTGCTTGATCTTTTTTCTCTTTCACACCTCTGACCTTGGCTCATAATGGCTGGTCAGCATATTGTCACGTGGGTGCCATTGAAACACAGTCCATTTTCGTCCACTCGTCTTCTCATAGAATTAACAACAAAACCTATGTTTATTTGTACAGTAATTCTACTAGATCTCTCAAATGGAGCCTCGCAGAGGTCAGAGGAAGTTGGGGAGACAAATTGTATTAGTTGTCTGAATAAGCAAATTTCGGGTGGACGAAGAGTGGCCTTCTTTCTGTCTCTCAAGGTTCTTGCAGTTTAAAGCCTCTGGGCTCCAGAAATGAGCGCTCCACGACACAATGACAGTTTGGTCTGGGTTAAGACAAAAAGGGAGGCATTATTTGGGATTCTTTGTGGCAAGGCACATTGTGAGGATTGAAAGGTCACAGACAGTACATGGCTAGAAGATTTTTGTTGGAGATTGCCTTTTTTTTTTTTGCTGTGAGCTTAGGTTTCAGTTTCAGCCCTGAAGTTTGATGTTATGTAAAGACGAGCAAGAGGAGAAATCATATGTTTTGAGCACAAAAGAAGACATTTTAATGAATGGTGTAAACCTGTAACCATTGACATCCATAAAAGGAAAAACAAATACTATGGAAGTCAGTGGTTACATATATATATATATATATATATATATATATATATATATCTTATTTTCTTGTTCAGACATTTCTGTGATGTTTTTCCTTCTTTTGGCACACATTAGAAAATGAGAAGCAAATAAAGCTTAAATAACATCTGAATACTACAGTTAGCCTATAATCAAAAGCATAACAATAAAATGTTTTGTCAAATTAAAATATTTTACTAGGGGAGCACAGGGCACAAAGTAACGCGAGGTAAAATGTAACACGGAGATTTTACGTATTTGCTCAGGGTTAACCATGGCAAACTTCTGAGGTTTTCACCACAGTGTCGCCAGACGACTTCCTGCCAATTATTAGAAAAACGATACATGAAATTTGGATGAGAAACACAGGAGAAACATTTTTTTTGCAACATAAATGTACTTTTTATTATACTTGATATTGTTTTTATAAAAAAAAATCTGTGTAAGTATGTATGCAAAATCTTGTGTTATTGTGATCAACATCTTCCAGGCTAAAAGATGAAACCATTTTGAAAGATGTAAAAAACCCTGTGTCTGTTAGCCAGTTTTGAGAAAAACACGACTCATAGGGGTTGGTTGTAACAGAGCATTAATATAAATAAGCCATACACTGTTGGACCCTAATTAAACTAGCAAAATATTTTTTAAGAACTTTAAATGTAATTGGATTTGATTAGATTGGATTTATTTTGAACAGAAAAAAACATAAACAAAACAATTCTTTAAACAAAATACATAGTCAAAATGGAGAGGGATGAAGCGCAAGCTTATTATTTTCCTCACCCCAATATCACACACATCATTTATTTATTACTTCAACTTATTACATGAGACATATTTTATCCTTTTGGCATCTTTGACATACTATATGTTTGATTCCATTTGTACATTTAGGTTTTATAACATAGACCCAAAACATACATAGTATTACAAACAGTAAAAATGTCATCATACCTTTCTCGTTTTATTCTATTTCAATCACAATCATTAATGTTGAGAACCTTTTATATAAAAAAATATTTTAATAAAAAAAATATTTTATTGCTAATTCTGCACATAAATGTATTGTATAATAATAGATAATAATGCAAATAAATCCAAATGTGTTATAGAGATAGATAAATAAATAAACATGCTGTGCTAATTTTATTTGGGCTGAATTAGAAACTAACAAATTAAGTTGAATATTATTAAATTTAATTAGTTTGTTTACATTTAACACAGAAATTGTTTGCAACAGTTTCGCCGACATAATTTTTTTTCAGTGTAGAATAAAAACAATTCAGTTAAGTACTGAGAAAATACACTATTTAAATAAACTGAATTTAAATTAATTGTATGAAATCTGACTTTTTAAGCATGTGTTACAGCCAGGGATGGGCAAAATTAAAATACCAAATACCTCAGTTTTACATGTATCAAAATAAACTACAAAATACAGCAGTCACAAATGTATCAAAATAAAATACTGTATTTTGAAAATACCACAAAATACTTTTACAAGGGAGCATAAAGTTTCTTCGCAAACCTTCCGTTAATAGGCATGTTTGATCAATCTTTTCACCATTAAACTGACTCAGTGAAGTAAACAATGTTTGACAGCAGCAACGTTTCTCTGAGCAAAGTTAAGTCAGCTTGTCCGCACCTTGTAAACTCCTATGAGACAAAAACAATAGAAACAATAAACAATAATTTTTTTTTTTTTGGGGCAACAAGGTTGCTGGTTTGTGTCCAGGCTGGTCAGTTGGCATATTTTTAGTATAAATTTTGTACAAATTTTATACAGAAAGTCCTGTCTTGAAGATGATCTCTTTAATGACTGGAAAAAAAAAATTGTAATGCAGATAATGAGTTGGAACATAGTACTTTATCTCTTTATTGTGTTTCCATCCCCTTAGCGAACACAAGTAAACCATCTTTGGATGTTTTTGATGTTGCATAATTTTTATTCAAGCCTTGGCAAATAATTAATAAAGCACCAATCCGAGGCCACATTTTTTATGATGTCATCAAGTAGACTTTTAAAAAAGTATTTTACAGTATTTTAAAAATACAAAAAAACACAACACTAAAGTATTTTGATACAAAATATTAACCCATTTTTATAAACCCAATCAAATACAAATTTCAAAATAATATTTTGTATTTAAAATACGTATTTAAAATACGTATACGAACATTTTTACTCCTGGCATTTAGCAATAGTTGTCACGGTTGCAGGTTTGTGCGCTTCCGGATAGTCTGTTTTGGTCACGTGGGTTTGTTTTGTTTTGGTCGTCCACGTGTTGTTGTTATGGTTTATCACATGGTTGTGGTACTCAGCTGCCTTGATTAGATAGACAGCTGAGACTCATTTTGGTGGCTATTTGTGGGTTACGCTCCCATGTTTCCTTGTCAGTTTGTTGTGATCGTTCATGTGTCTTTGTCTGCACTCAGGACTGTGAGGAGTGACTGTTTCTACTGGACCCCGTTTCGCCTGTCTGTTTCCCGTCCTCCCACTTCAGTTATTGTGACCCTTCTGTCTTCTTATAGTTTATTTTGACTGCGTCAATGAACTATTTACTTGCATATTGGATCCTTCCTCAGACTCTTATTTTCCCCCACCGTTACAGAACGAACTGACCTTACCATGGATCCAGCGAGTGTGTCCCAGCAGATCTCCGAATTCGTCACATTCAGCAACGACAGGATCGCTCAGCAAGATGAGGCACTGGCTACCACCGCCCAGGCCATTCAGACTCTGGTCGGCCAGGTGTCCTCGCTCACCACCCAGGTTCAACAGCTGGTTACTGGAGTGGTACAGGGAGAGGTCGCACCTGCTCCAGCGCCTGCACAGACGTTTTCCAACCGCACTGTGGAGCCTCGCCTTCCGCCATCGACCGGTTATGCCGGTGAACCACACTTGTGTCGATCCTTTATATCCAAGTGTTCACTGTATATAACTCTGCAACCATCTTTGTTCCCCACAGAGCAGTCCAAGGTCGCCTTTATAATCACGCTCCTTTCCGGAAAGCGGCCCGGTGGGGAACTACAGCCTGGGAGCAAAGGCTGCCATGCTGCTCCACTTTTGAACTGTTCTCTAAGGAACTTAAAACTGATCACGTCCGGAAATCACGTTGAACATATATCATTTTTTTTAACGGACTGTTCCAACACACCAGTGGTTTTAGGCCATCCGTGGTTGGTGCTCCATAAGCCTCATATTAATTGGGGTTTCAGCACAATATTTTCGTGGAGTGAGAAATGTCACAAATCCTGTCTTTTGTCTGCCCCTTCTGCTGTGTCTTGTTCTGTGTTTCAGGAGGAGCGCATGGACCTGTCAAACGTGCCCAGTGAGTACCTCGAACTGAAGAGAGTGTTCAGTAAGTCTCGGGCTGCTTCTCTCCCTCCTCATCGTCCCTATGACTGTGCTATAGACTTACTGCCAGGTACGTCTCCGCCTAAAGGCAAGTTATACTCTCTTTCCATTCCGGAGAGGGAGGCCATGGAGAAATACATTTCTGATTCTCTAGCGGCCAAGATCATCCGCCCTTCTTCTTCACCGGCGGGGGCGGGGGTTTTTTTCGTGAAAAAGAAAGATGGATCTCTTCGACCTTGCATAAATTATCGAGGGCTGAACAACATCACGGTGAGGAATACTTATCCCTTGCCGTTGATGTCTTCAGCGTTCGAGCGTCTGCAAGGGGCATCTTGTTTCACAAAATTAGATCTCCGCAACGCTTATCATTTGGTTCGCATCAAGCAGGGTCATGAGTGGAAAACAGCGTTTAATACCCCCAGGGGGCATTTCGAATATTGTGTTCTTCCTTTTGGGCTTTCCAACGCCCCCGCAGTTTTCCAAGCACTCGTTAATAATGTGTTGCGAGATATGATAGATCAGTTTATTTATGTCTACCTGGATGACATTCAGATTTTTTCCCGTTCTCTCCAGGAACATGTGCAACACGTCAGACGAGTGCTCCAGCGGCTGCTAGAGAATGGGCTTTTTGTCAAGGCGGAGAAATGCGTGTTCCATGCACAGTCTGTTCCCTTTCTAGGACACATTGTGTCGGTCGAGGGGGTGCGCATGGATTCAGAGAAGATTAAGGCTGTGGTAGATTGGCCAATCCCGGAGTCTTGTAAGGCCCTGCAGAGATTTCTGGGCTTCGCTAATTTTTACCGGCGTTTTATTCGCAATTTCAGCCAACTCGCCGCCCCTCTGGCGTCCTTAACCTCCTCCAAAACTCCCTTCAGGTGGTCGAGTGCTGCACAAGCACCATTCACAAAATTAAAGGGCAGCTTTGTTTCAGCCCCCATTCTGGTGACTCCTGATCCATCCCGGCAGTTTGTGGTGGAGGTTGATGCGTCGGAGGTGGGGGTGGGCGCTATCCTGTCCCAGCGTGCATCTTCGGATGACAAAATTCATCCTTGCGCGTTTTTTTCACACCGATTATCTCCCGCAGAGCATAATTACGACATTGGTAATAGGGAGTTGTTGGCTGTCAAACTCGCTCTGGAGGAGTGGCGTCATTGGTTGGAGGGTTTGGGGGTTCCCTTTATCGTTTGGACCAATCATAAGAATCTTGAATACATCAAGTCCGCCAAACGACTTAGCTCCAGGCAGGCTCGGTGGGCATTATTTTTCGGACGGTTCGACTTTACCATCTCTTATCGACCGGGTTCCAAGAACATCAAACCCGATGCGTTATCCCGTCTTTTTGATTTTTTCCGAGCGCAATACGTCTCTTGAGCCCGTTGTTCCTCAGAGGATTTGTATTTCTGCTGTGACATGGGAGATCGAGAGCAAGGTTCGCATTGCCTTGAGAGGGGTAACGCCCCCGCTCGGATGCCCACCCAGCCGTTTGTTTGTGCCGGAGGAGATTCGGTCTGACGTCATTCGATGGGGACACTTTTCCAGAGTAGCTTGTCATCCGGGGGTGAGTCGTACCTTATTTTTAGTTAAACAGCGATTCTGGTGGCCAGCCATGGCACGGGATATACGTGGGTTTGTTTTAGCCTGCTCTGTTTGTGCTGTTTCTAAGACTTCTAATCGCCCTCCCGCTGGGCTCCTCCAGCCTCTGTCAGTACCTTCGAGACCCTGGTCGCACATTTCGCTAGATTTTGTCACAGGTCTCCCGCCAATCTGGTGGCAATACGGCCGTTTTGACCATTGTGGACCGGTTTTCGAAGGCTACTCACTTTATTCCTCTGCCCAAATTACCTTCAGCCAGAGAGACAGCGGATGCTGTCATAAATCACGTCTTTCGTATTCATGGCCTCCCGACAGATGTGGTTTCTGACAGGGGGCCTCAGTTTGTCTTTAAATTTTGGAGAGAATTCTGTCATTTATTGGGGGCGACTGTAAGTCTTTCTTCTGGTTTTCATCCTCAGAGTAACGGACAAACGGAGCGGGCAAACCAAGATCTCGAGCGTATGTTACGTTGTTTGGTTTCTCAGAATCCCGCCTCTTGGAGTCAGCAGCTCCCATGGGTGGAGTATGCACACAATTCATTACCAGTGTCAGCCACGGGCCTCTCTCCTTTTCAGTGTGGTTTAGGTTACCAGCCACCAGTTTTTCCCAGTCTGGAAGCTGAAATTGCGGTTCCCTCTGCTCACGCCTTTGTCCAGAGGTGCCGACGCACTTGGAGAAGGGCCAGACAGACCCTCCTCAAAGTGGGTGCGCGCACCAAGGCTAAAGCTGATCGCCACCGGTCTAAGCCTCCCGTTTACGTTGTCGGTCAAAAGGTGTGGCTTTCAACCAAGAATATTCCTTTGCGCTCCGTATGTGATAAACTTGCACCTAAATTTATCGGCCCATTCACTGTCATCAAGATCATTAGTCCGGTGGCAGTCCGCCTTAAACTTCCTCCAGCGTATAGGAGAATACATCCCGTGTTTCATGTTTCCAAATTAAAACCCGTTTTTCATGCGGCCATTAATCCGCCCATGCCGGTTCCCCCCCCGCCGCGTCTCGTAGATGGGGAGACCGTTTATTCGGTTAAGCGCATTCTGGACTCGAGACGGAGGGGGCGAGGATTGCAGTACTTGGTGGACTGGGAGGGTTACGGTCCAGAGGAGAGAAGTTGGGTTCCTGCTAGGGACATATTGGATCACTCTCTTATCGATGACTACAATCGCCAGGTCAGTTCTTCAGGGAGCACCAGGAGGTGCTCTTAGGAGAGGGGGTACTGTCACGGTTGCAGGTTTGTGCGTTTCCGGATAGTCTGTTTTGGTCACGTGGGTTTGTTTTGTTTTGGTCGTCCACGTGTTGTTGTTATGGTTTATCACGTGGTTGTGGTACTCAGCTGCCTTGATTAGATAGACAGCTGAGACTCATTTTGGTGGCTATATGTGGGTTACGCTCCCATGTTTCCTTGTCAGTTCGTTGTGATCGTTCATGTGTCTTTGTCTGCACTCAGGACTGTGAGGAGTGACTGTTTCTACTGGACCCCATTTCGCCTGTCTGTTTCCCGTCCTCCCACTTCAGTTATTGTGACCCTTCTGTCTTCTTATAGTTTATTTTGACTGCGTCAATAAACTATTTACTTGAATATTGGATCCTTCCTCAGACTTTTATTTTCCCCCACCGTTACAATAGTGCATGTGTGTTGTTGGTAAAAATATGGTTTGTCTAACCTCATTATTTGTTCATTATTTGGCCAAAACCAAAAAGTGTTACTTTGTGTCCTGCTCTCGCCTAGTTTTTTATGGACATACTTTTCACATTGATTTAGATCAACTTGAAACTGAACTGATATAAAAGCGTGCGTTATACTATACAATCAACAGTTGCTATAGGCTTAGCGGATTTTACATAATATGCTTTTATTGATTAAACTAAGTTTTTTTTCCCCACAAATTATGATTTTTTTTCAGTGTAGAGCATGTAATACACCACAGATCATTTAAAGTTTCTCTCTAGCCTGCTTTTTAATGCAAGAGGCGTATCTCAACGTATCTCAAGTGTTTGAGTGTATGTGTGTGTGTGTGTGTGTGTGTGTGTGTGTGTGTGTGTGTGTGTGAGTGCGTGTCAGCTGTTGTGTGAATCAAAAGCTCGACAGCACTGTTTCATAGCGATGACCCTTACACCTCCCAGCCTGCTTCAGTTCGCCAAATCCCGCAGACCTCACCAGGGATGTCAAACAACAAAACAGTGCTCTGCAAAAGCCAACTTCCCGAGCCAAGCCTCATGCAATAATCTCCTTGGAATATTCATTTCCACATCCACATTAAAAAAAGACTCTCAGTCTCTCTCCCCGTCGCACTCACTCATATCATCAATATCGCCCAAAGTGTCAATTCTCCTAAGAGTGTTTATAGCTGTATACTCTTGAATCAGGAATATTGTGGAAACGACAGGACGTGTTTCAGGTGACAGTTGTGCAGCTGCTGGAGTTTTGGGTTGTCTGTCACTCAAAAAAGCAAATGATGGCGTTATTGTAAAGTCAGTCAGTTTTTATTAAGCCTGGACAAATTGAAACATTGCTAGACGATGATTCGTTTGTCAGGAGAAGCGCACAGTTTGTTTGGATCCTTTAGGCAGTCTCTTCTCCGCAGATCTTAGTATCATTGTTCAGTGAGGAGGAGCAGGACCGGACGCCCTCCACTCTCCCCTCCTCCGAATATGACACGCGCACTGCAGGACATGGCAGCTCCATTAGAAAAGGCCTCAGCGCAATCATTAACATGCTGTAACCTTACGCCTGCTATTGTCCGCACTTCAGTCGACATTCATTTGTGTCCCACGACAGCTTTGACCAGCGAACAATCCCGGGACCAGGCAGGAGGGGAAACATGGGCCTACGTTTCACTGATTAAAGAGATGTGGTGTCAGTGCTCTCTCTCTCTCAGTGACTGGCGCTGACTTTTTATAACGCTATGCTATGCTAATTACCTTAAAGTAAGTAGAGTTACCTGAAGCCCCAAGCTAGGTTTTAAATATGCTCCCATATACAATATAGCGTGGCTTAAATGAAGATTCAAGCTTTTGATTAGATGTTTAAGAAGGTGTAGAGTCTAAAAAAGTGATCACTTTTAGCAGGTGGGCCTTGTAAAACTGTTGTTGGAACTGTTTTCATTGCAGATTATTGCATGCTGTATTATGGATAATGTGGACCCTTTTAATCCTATTCGGGTATCATTTTTTATGTTTCAGGTCAAACTGACTCTAACTGTATTCAAAAAACATTTAGCAAATATTTAGCAAAAATGTTAAAGGGCACCTATAAAAAAAAAAAAAAAATGGAAGCTGTTTGGATAGAACTGTGTGTAGGTACAGTATGGTGTGTCCACAGTCATGTTGGGGTGATAAAAAGACAATAAGCTTTTTTTAACATTTGTTGATGTTAAAATAAGATCCAAATCCCTCCCATTTTGAGGCCCACCGCAACATGACATAGAAGTATGGTTTCCTTGCCCACCGAATTGATTGACAGCTACTTATTAACATATCTCTGTAGTAACATGTATAGTCATATTTACAAGACAGGATGTGTGCAAAGCAACTGGTAAAAGGTCTGTTGAGCATCTTTGTGATCATCTGCACCTCAAGAATGAGTTTTACGAGTTTAAAATATTTTTTTTAATAGTGCGTGTTTTAAAGACAGTAAAATCATTGTAATTCCACATAGTTTCAGTACAATTATAAAAAAAAAAAATCCTTCAATCCCGGTTTGTGGACGTTAACTCAGGTTTATTTTGTACATTAACATAACAGATATCCTTGCAGCAGTGTATATTAAAGTGTATCCTGTCACATTTGCTGTGCAAATGTATTCGGTATTGCTGTGCAAAGTTATTCGGTGCATGGACGAAAATGAGCACGGCGGGAGGGGGTGGGGTGTTGGGGTTGTTGGTGCGTGGATGGCAGAGCGGTGTCGCGGATGACCGTGAAGAGGGTTGGGGACTGAGAGTTGTGTAAGAAAGTGAAAGTGAACAGCTGACAGGGGAGAAGGGCGCTTGAGGAGGGGGATCGGTAAAATGAGGTGCCGGATCCGGATCTGCCATGTTCCGGCAAAAATTAAGCCCTGCAAATAACAATTGGGGAAGTATTTACTGTAGTAAGGAAAATCTGCTTCATTCTTGTCTGTTACTGTACTGTTTATCTACATGAGACGCAGCAGGGGAAGGCTGGGAATGGTGGGCTGGCAGACCCAGCTCATTTGCATTAAAGGCACACAACAAATAAAGCTACAGTGACCTAAAAGATCAAATTTCCCACATTTAGAAAGATATAGTAAATAATCTGATGGATGTTTTGAGCTGAAACTTTACAAACACATTCTGGAGACACAAAAGACTTATATTAAATCTTAAAAAAAGGGGTAAAATAGTTGCCCTATAAAAAAGAAACAAGTTAGGCCTAATTATTAAACACTGATATCAAACTTTAAAACAAAAGGTTAATCATAAGTTACATTATAAGTTGAGCTGGAACTCGAACCAGTGACCTTCTTGCTTTGAGGTGACAGTGCTAACTACTGAGCTACCGTGTCTCCCATTATTTGTAATATTTTATTGATTTTCCTATATTATATTTTTCTTCAAAAATGTCCTTTGTAAAACAATCTACAGTAGATTCATATTGCTTAGCTTATTGTTTTTTTTTTTTTTGCCATATGGAATTGTAGCAATGTAAATATCATGTATGCATGTCTGTCATGCTAAAGTTGGTAAGACAAAAAAGCAAATTAGGTCAACTCTAAAGTAATCTAAAAGTAATCCAAAGCTAGTAAGCATGTATTACATAAAACAAGTTACTTACATTTTTTGTGGATTCTGACAGATTTATTTTTTGATAGTTTTGTATTAGTTTTGACTGTAGGACATGACATAGCAAAAAAACGTAAACTGTGACTTATTCCTTAAAATCTTCAAACAGTGGACTACAGACACCTCCAGCCGAAAGTTAACAGTAATTATTCATATATGTGATTGAATAAGCCATTAACTTGTTGTGTTTTATCAACATCTACCGTTTCCCCAACCCTCACAGTAAGGTAAAAATAATTATTGTGGCACAGTGTGACAAAAATTATGCTCTAATGATGTGCAGATTCCTTTGCTGTATTCCTTATTTATCCAGTGAGCATGGGGACATATTAAAGTTCAGGTTTGAAAGAACCTGGTTTACTACATGCTTTAATACGCCTTTTTTGAATTTAAAGGTGGATCAATGTATTTGTATAGTAGTGTAAATATTGTCACACTAGGTTATTTGACATTATCAAGACAAATCTGTCACAGTTAAACCCTGACTTGTAATCATATTTTATATCAATTTCTAATGTATATAGTGAATAAGCTGTAATAATGAGTGAAAGGTTGTGTGAAAATTTTAAGGTGTCTGAAGACATTTTGGTTTGACTATACGATTTGCACAAAAAGTGCAAATTGAAACAATTCATTTATTTTTCTTCACCTTAGGTGTCATGATATTTGGTGTTTTGAATTCTCGATTGTGTACATAGTTGTGTGCAACATTATCAAAACTTGCGTGCTGTGAATTCCCAAAATAGTGAAAGATTGTTTGGCAGGATGTTCAAAAGCTATTTCTAGGAATAAGATGTCATGAGATCAAGCTCTGCCCACTGCCAGTTGGCTGGACATCTTTTGTTAGTAGTCGATGCCTGTGTTTGTGTTTAATTCAGCTGTAAAATTAGATGGAACATGGCCTCCGGTGAATCAGAAAATAGCCCAATATAGGCTAAAACTCTTTGCCTGCTCTGAAAAAAAAAACAAAAAAACAAAGTGCTTACAGGATTTTTCCAGATGTTGATGGAAAAAAGTGTCCTGTATCATTTGTTCTTCATCTGAGAATTAGTATTGTAACAGCATTGTAAATCAGTATTGTAACAGCAGGTGACTGTACAATACATGCTGTATGGTTTATTGTATGAAAAATGTAAATCTTTGTCATGGGGTATATTTTGTGTCAGTAAAGTTTTGGAGATCACTAGTTATTTTAAACTTATTATCTTAGTTGTAATGATGCTGTTGTAATGATTTTAAAGCAGCAACAATAATAACCTATAACATTTGTTATAACCCTAACGTATATGTTGCCTGCAGGCCCAGGAAATTTCTAAGTAAAGTTAAGTTTTCCTATAACCTAAACTCTAATGTAAATCATCTGGGTGTTATATTAGACAGCAACTTAACTTTTGAAAATCATATCTCCCATGTCACAAAAACCGCCTTCTTTCATCTGAGGAATATCGCTAAGTTACGGAGTATGTTATATATCTCAGATGCAGAAAAAATAGTCCATGCTTTTATGACTTCTAGGCTGGATTACTGTAATTTTCTGATCAATGGTTGCCTAGCATCCTCTATTAATACACTTCTGTTGGTGCAAAATGCAGCTGCCAGAGTTCTTACCAGGTCTAGAAAATATGACCACATCACACCAAATTTTATCCTCCTGGCTGCCTGTTAAATTCTGTATTGATTATTGCTTCTTACATATACAGCTTTATATAATGTAGCTTCTGTTTTTCTAAGCAACCTTCTGTCTCATTAATATCCAAACCACTCTTTAAGATCTCACAACTCAGAGCTTCTGTTAGTATCCAGAATAGCAAAGTCTACTAAAGGAGGTTGAGCCTTCTTTTTTATGGCCACTAAACTCTGAAATAGCCTTCCTGATAATGTCCGAGGCTCAAACACACTCTCTCAGTTCAAAACGAGATTAAAGACCTATTTTTTTAAAATAAAGAATACACACAGTGCATCACATACAGTAACAGTATGGTGCATGCAAGTGCTCCATGCTGGTGAGTGGGCATACCAACCACCTGTAGGACAAACTCTTCCTGTCTTAATGCACCAGACATTGTGTTAGAAACTCTCATATGCTTTACATGTTTGTTTCTAAGTTTGTTTATATAACTACTATTTTCATTTATAGCACTTCATTGTTGTATTGACATTTAATATCTTGTGTTCAAATACACTATGCACAGCAGCTATGCTAATTATTTTCTTTGTTCTTTATTTCCACGTTGAGGATGCCCATCCTGAGGCCTCTAGAGATTGTGCAGTGCTATTTATGTGATCTAAGAGATGATACCAACCAATGAGGACCTCAATGACAACACATACGAATAGATGATTCCAATCGGACTTCTAGGACAACAAAGAGATGAAGAGATGATCCCAACTATCAAGGACTTCCAGGACAACATGTACACTTAATACACAAATACACTTCATTGAACATGTACACATAGACATCACCTATATGCAATAAAATTGCAAGTTAACTATGCACATACTAATAACATATTTGACTGTAACTTTAACTTAATTTGACTGTAATGCAATAATGTGCACCTTTGTAAATAGTGCTTTATAAATTTAATTGAATTGAAGAATAATAAAGCAAACCCATTCTGCTAATCCCTGGAACATGTCATTTATTTTAAGTTTTTATTTTTATTTTTTTTTAAAGTCACTAATTCTTCTGAAACATCCCTTTTCGTTGTTTCTCTTTTTTTGATAAATGATTAAATTCAATTGTTTATTTCTATAGTGTTTTTACAGTGTAGATTAAGTCAAAGCAGTTTAACATAAAAGTTCTAGGAAACTGAAACTGTGTCAGTCCAGTTTTTTAGAGTTGAAGTTCAGTTTAGTTCAGTTAAGTGTGGTTTAAATTTCACAGCTTGAAGTCCAAACACTGAAGAGCAAATCCATCGATGTGCAGCTCCACAAGTCCCAAACCAAGCGAGCCAGTGGCGAGGAACAAAACCTTACCCATAGACAATAATTAAGGGAAAAACAAACTTTGAGATAAACCAGGCTCAGTTGGTCACAACCATTTCTCCTATGGCCAAATTTACTGAGCTGAGCTACAGTCTAGTCGCCAGAGGCTGGAGAACACTGGTCGTCTATCATGGAGAAGCTGCGGATGTGAGTAGGTCACCAGCAGGTGGAATTATGGCACTGAAGACTGCAATAATGACTGTTGAAATTCTATTGACATTCTAGATTTTCCATAACAAAAATAAATAACAATTTACATTATGTAGACATGTATATGTATACTATTATATCAAATATTATTAGATCAGTATTTAAATGTATTATTTTAGTCATGTTTATGAATGTCATATTTTAAAGAAGTTATTTAAGTTGTTTACTAATAATAATTTATAAAAAATAAACAAAACATGATTTATTTGTTTATTTTATGTTTTATAAAGTCTAAAATTAATAATGTCAATAGAATGGAACAAAACATCAGCAAAATTTCATATGGATCTAAGAAACCCTTATAATTCTGCTTCTAATCATATAATTAATATTTTCATTCATTCATTCATTTTCCTTCGGCTTAGTCCCTTTATTTATCAGGGTTCGCCACAGCGGAATGTACCACCAACTTATCCAGTATATGTTTTACACAGTAAATGCCCTTCCAGCTGCAATCCAGTACTGGGAAACACCCATACATTATCACATTCTCAAAAACATACACTACAGCCAATTTAGCTTATTCAAATGCTGCATGTCTTTGGACTGTGGGGGAAACCCACGTGAACACGAGGAGAACATGCAAACTCCACACAGTAATGTCAACTGACATTTACATTATGGAAATTGTACTGTATGTGTTTATAAAATAATATTAGATTAGTAATTAAATGTATGCCGTTATTAAACTAATAAATTATTAAACCATTCAAACCTGCAATTCTTCTAAATCATCCAAATCTGTACAGTAAACACTTATCAGAATGTCCAAGCTGTTCTTTCCCCTACAATGACAGCAGAACTATCAAGCTACTGAATAACTTTAAACAAGCATTCAGCACAGTGATGCAGTGTTTATTAATGTGGCGAACGACCTCTTCTCGTCTGATTGCCTGTCACAAATATGCTGCTTTAGTCATAGCGAGGTTCACAACCTTCATAACGGCGAGCAATGAATTCACAACATTCTGCAAGAACACTTTGTCATTCTCGTTCCTGCATGCGCTCGTCTGTTTTTAATAGCGGGTTGTATTGTCTAGCTCCTTAGCTACAACAAAGGGCTAAATACAAAGCGTACTGTAGGTGCCTGTGCTAAAGGCCTTGGACATGACATGTGACAGCCCATGATAAATTGGCTCGGTGTATGTTCAATTTCAAATGCAAAGCTCTGGAGAGGGGGAGAGGTGAAATGAAACATTTCTGGAGCGGGCGAGTGGGAAGTTTCCCGTGTGTGTGTGTGTGTGTGTGTGTGTGTGTGTGTGTGTGTGGACCAGATAAGCCTCTGCTGAAGTTCTGGTTTGGGTTACCGACTTCCTGATGTTCACAAGTGCATCCTGGCATGCAGTCGGGTGAGGAGAGGGTGAGGACAGAGAAAGTGTGGAGATGAATTGCATTGCGCAATTGGAGATGACAGGAGTCCATACGTCCTAACAAAATCCAACTCGTGAGAGGAGGTACTCATTTCATACACTGTAAAAAAAAAAAAGAGAGACTCGTAACTATCATTAAAAAGTATGTGAACATTAGAAGTAATGTACTTATTTTGTTTTAAAAAAAACATATTCAGGATTAATTGGACGATTGCTTTGAGGAACAATTAAGATAATAAAATTGAGGAAAGAAAGATTAATATCTATTTTAAGAGGACTACTTCAATTGAGTGGTTTTGATTAAGACACCTGCATGTACACTACCTGACAAAAGTCTTGTTGCCCATACAAGTTTTAGGAACAACAAATAATAACTTGACTTCTAGTGGATCATTTGGTATCAGATGTGACTTCTAGATTGTTTATTTTACCAAAATAAACTATGATCATGGCTTGATTGTTTGATTAATTATTTAATTAGGACAGTAAGGTTAGACTTTGCTTAGACAAATATAATGTCACTTAACAGAAATAATGTCTAGTATAGAATATAATGTCATGCTGCAATGCAAAGAGAATTAATGTTGTGTGTGATTCCCATGAGCTTAGATGACTGCATCCATACATCTCTGCAATGACTCAAATAACTTATTAATGAAGTCATCTGGAATGGCAAAGATGAAATGCAAGATTCCTTGGATTAATCTTCAATGCCTCCTCTTTCATCTTACACCAAACATGCTCAATAATGTTCATGTCTGGTGACTGGGCTGGCCAATCCTGGAGCAACTTGACCTTTTTTGCTTTCAGGAACTTTGATGTGGAGGCTGAAGTATGAGAAGGAGAGCTATCCTGCTGAAGAATATGCCCTCTCCTGTGGTTTGTAATGTAATGGGCAGTACAAATGTCTTGATACCTCAGGCTGTTGATGTTGCCATCTACTCTGCAGATCTCTTGCATGCCCCCATACTGAATGTAACCCCAAACCATGATTTTTTCTTCACCAAACTTGACTGATTTGTGTGAAAATCCTGGGTCCATGTGGGTTCCAATCTTCTGCAGTATTTGTGATGATTGGGATGCAGTTCAACAGATGATTCATCAGAAAAATCTGACTTTTTAAAATGATCAATTAGAAGTCATGTTATTTGTTGCTCTTACAACTGGGATTGATGACAATACTTTTGTCAGGTAGTGTATTGAAACATATATTACAAAAAAAAAAAAAACATTTCACAAAGTTTACAAGCAAAAGCTGTAAGTGTACAGAAATGTGCATGCTTTTTGTAATTAATTCCCAACAAAGAATGACTGACTGAAAATAAGCACTGCATTGGACCTTATAGTCCAAATTCATACAGGTGAATTGGGTAAAGTAAATTGTCTGTAGTGTGAAAATGGATCAATGTTTGGGTGTGTTATAAGTGCAGTTTCAGGGATGGGCTACAGCAGGAAGAGCATTTGCTGGCAGTTACTTTTCCTCTTTCCAGAGAAGGAAATAAGCCAAAGGTAAGTGAATGAGTGAGTGAGTGAGTGAGTGAGTGAGTGAGTGAGTGAGTGAGTGAGTGAGTGAGTGAATAAGTGAGTGAGTGAATGAGTGAGTTAGTAAGACATAGTTTATCCAAAAATGTCAAATCTGTAATTAACTACTCACCTTCATGACATTACAAAATTCCTTAAAACTTTGTTAATCTTCAGAACACCACTTAAGATTTTTCAGCCCGATCTAAGGAAACATACCTATTTTGTTGTACTGTTAGGAAAGTGGCTAATTCTTATAAATTCATACAATTTCCTTTCTGCAAAAACATATGATTTTTAAAAGGAGGTGTGCCCCCAAACTCCACCCTCATTGAGGAATGAGCAGAACATATACTAAAATGTACCAATGCGATTACACAAATTAAAACAAACAAGTCACTAAATAAAAAAGTTAAGAATTTCTGTGATAGTACATTGGATTATTATTTTTTTAGAAATCCAAGAGATCAGAGAAAAAGCTAAAAGCTCAGAAAGTGCCAAAAACATTGTCATAAGAGGTCGTGTGTCATTAGAAGTTCAACTGTAATCTTATCAAGTTAATATTAAAGTAATGTAAAAAGTTAAGGGTGTCAAAGTGGTGCAGTGGGTACTACAATCGCTTCACAGCAACAATGTTGCTGGTTCGAGCCCTGGCTGGGTCAGTTTGCATTTCTGTGTGGAGTTTGCATGTTCTCCCCATGTTCATGTGGGTTTCCTTCGGGTGCTCTGGTTTACCCCACAAATAAAATGAATGCAAGAATGAATACATTTTTTATTCAGCAACTTCTTCTCATCAGTGTCAGTTCAGGTTGTGGTCATAACAGCACTGTGCACTATTGCGTGTAGGGCTACTGATGTTTTGGCAGTCATGTTTTCGCCGGATGTGCCTGTGCTTTGTTTCAAAGAGAGAAAGTAATGCATTGACATCCAGGTTATAGCATGCAAGAGTGCACAGCACTTTCATGAATAGGCATACTGTAATCAAGCTGAAGCTAAGAACCTGTTGAATAAAGTCATTATTTTTAACATAAAATAAGAGAACAATCATAAAAGTAAACTTTTTTGTCAGCATCATTGATTCTATTTATAGAACCTTTGCATTCCACAGAATGTTATTTCTAATTGATTTATAATGGTTCATTGAAGAACTTTCCACTTAATGTTCTTTGTGGCATCCAAATGCTGCACCAGCTTCAAATGTTATTCCACTCAATTGAATGGGGAAGCAGTGGTTATCAGTGGTTATCAGCTGCTAGATATGGGCCCTTCTACACCTATTGGTAGGCTCAGAAGGCTGTTATCATCCATCCACATGGTAATCAGCTATGTTAATAGAGAAGACTCTAGATCCAGATCTGTTTTTACATGACTGTGATGTTTGGGTTTAAGGTTGGGGTAGGGGTAGACTAATAAAATACAATTAATGGGAAATTTTATAAATAATATAAATGATTCTTGTTAACTTCCAGTGCAGCAATATGATATCTATAGCTGATTAACCATGTGGATGGATAATAACAGCCTTCTGAGCCTACCAGTACGTGCAGAAGGCCCCTACTGGCCCATAGCTATCAGCTGATAACCACTGATCACGCCCATTGAAACCAGTGATAACATTCAAATCAGCTCATATGGCATCATTGCAAAGACTTCTTTTACATGTGAAACACTCATGTTTATAATGATTCCACTTAAATATAAAACCACATAGCGCTGGGTTAAAAAAGAAAACATTTTAAAATCTAACTCTTCATTTATTCTGTTTTACATAAATGTGGGTTAAAAAACCTCAGCATTCTTAGAGTGCATAATCCTATAAAATATATGAACAATTTATTATAGCTCATCATTGTGATTGGCCCATTGTGAATTAAGTTATTGTAAAAAAATCTGAAGATTTATTTTCTTCTGGTTCTTCTCATGATCAGGGAGTGAATCAGAAAGCTGGAAGCATTGACTGTCTGGCACAATCTCTACATAAACCAGAAAAGCAGCCAAATCCAGCTTGTATCTCAGAATGCAAACAGGAGGGTGTGTGTGTGTGTGTGTGTGTGTGTGTGTGTGTGTGTGTGTGT
>CAIGQZ010022722.1:256040-286305 GCA_903798205.1 Danio tinwini
ATCTATCTATCTATCTATCTATCTATCTATCTATCTATCTATCTATGATGATAAACATCTATTCTCCAAAATAAGTCTACACTCATTTAGAAAACTGCTTTGACAACTTTGCACATTTCTTAAAAACTCAAATGTGTAAATGATCACACTGCATAAGTCTTCATATGATTAAATTAATACTTCACAAAAAAAAAATCTATTTACAAACTAATTACTCACCCTCAAGTGGTCCTAAACCTTTATTAGTTTCTTTTGATATATTGCTATACTTGATATATATTTTGATATACCTAAAAACCATTAACTTTCATTGACATTTTCCAGCTTTCTTCACATACTTGTGTGTTCAACAGAAGAAAGTACTGTAAGTCAAACAAGTTTGGGACAAGTGAAGGGTGAGTAAATGAAATGACAGAATTTTCAGTTTTGACTGAACTTTCTCTTTAGCTCAGTGTTTAGTAGGGATGTAACGATTCATCGGGATCTGGTTGTAAATTAATTCAAATATTTCTTTTTAGATTAGATTAGAATAATTTAGATTCAACTTTATTGTCATTACACATGTACAAGTACAAGGAAACGAAATTCTGTTTAGGTCTAACCAGAAGTGCAATAGCAGCAAGTGCAAGATACAGATATAAGATATAAAGTGCAGTTATATAATAACTATGGTGATATTTACAAATGGATGTACTATGAACAGTTTATACATTTTTCTTTTTCATTGAAATTTGTGACTATTCAAACAAAATGTTGAATGAATCGTGATACATGTTTTGAGCAGAGGGAGCGCTATGTTTACAGGCACAAACTCGCTTTACCCGCACATCAGCGGCGAGCAAGAGGTGGCAGAATAAAATGACAGTGGTGAAGTGCGCCAGACAAAACACAAACTGTGTGCAAATACTGCAAAAAGATGTTTACTTACATTAACAGAGCAACAAATATGATGCACATAAGCCGTCAGCATAATAAAAAAACTGCTGACACAGACATCTATACACACAAAAAAAAGCTATTAATGCATATTTTAATAATTTACTTATGATTATTGAATATTTTAATTATTTCAAGATGATATTTTCTTACTGATACTTATACTAATTAATTATACAAGTAATATTAATTATTCACCTTCATAATCATGTTCAACCCCTGTCTCTGTCCTACTATATGATTAGTAATTTTATAATCAGGTTTTTTTTTTTTTTTTTTTTTTTTTTTTTCCACCAGTGGTCAGTTTCCTGGATCAGAAGGCCTATTGACCACCTCTGTACACACTGCTCTCTGGTTTAGGAAGGGCTTACCTCTCCACATCAGCCATCTCAGTCCCCAATAAAAGAGTTTTTTTTTTTTTTTTTATCAGTAGGGGACACTGTAAATGTGCAAAGACTAGAAAACTTAGATATGCTGATGATTATTTTTAAAAATGTAAAATCCCAGCACAGTCACAGTTTTAGTTTGTTTATATTATTGAGTCTTCTTTAGTTTGTATTCTTTTTTTTTCTATTTTTTTGCACAAATCATGTGATCAAACGGAATCAGATCTTTTTACAGTTTTTCTCAGTCGCTTTGGTGCATTTCTCACAACACTATTTACATTTGCACAACAGTTAATGCATTTCTCAAAACAATTAGTACAAACTGCAAAACCTAGTGGATAACTTGCAAAAGTGTGTCACTTGCTCAAAATGGAGAGCTCATTCCTCAAAAGCAAGTATTCATGTCAATGAAAGTGTCAGTGTCATCATGATGAAAAGTCCTGCCACCATTGTTTATGAACAAGTTGTCAAATGGCTTTGTCATGTTTTCATTATGATAGTTTACTCTTTACTTTTTTCCAATGCAAAATAAGTCAGATTTTGGTGACACTTCCTGAAAATGCTGAAGACAGCACTATATACTATTTGCACAGCCATTTGAAAACTACAGTAAAGTTAGACATCACTGCATTTAGTGAGGTATATGAGTACAAGACACTGAATATGTATGTTTTACATTTTTACTGCATATGCTCTTTGCAATTCTAATTTATTCACAGCATTGTGCAAAAGAATAAATACACCCATATTTACAACAAACATAAAAGCTGTGCACAACTGTAAACAATATTGCAGAAAATATTGGAACTAAACCTACAACATACACAGGTCTATAAATCATTCATTAAATTGTTCAATTTAGAAGACATTTTTAGAAAAAAATATATTTAAATTTTTTAAATAAAATGAGCTTGACAGATTTTGACAACTAGTTTAACATTTGTGTATGTAATGACTGAAGTAATGAAATGAGGACTTTTAGTTTTATGTGGAATGACTATTCAGCATCCACAAGTTTAGTTCATTTTGACTGACATGCCATAAGCTAATGATAATGCTACAAACAGCAGAGAGTTGTATGAAAGCAATTGATGCATGTCCAAAAGCATTTGCAATTTGTTGGAAGGAATGAGAAACTGCTACTATGATGTGCACAAATGACTAATTGTTTTGAGAAATGCATTAAATGTTGTGCAAATGCAAATAGTGTTGTGAGAAATGCATCAAAGCCACTGAGAAAAACTGTAATTGCCGATTTGTACCACTTCCATTGCTGTTACTAAATCTGACACATATTTGATCGTTTGCAATGCAACCAGTGTTAGTGAGTTTTAAGTACCTCTATGTTGGATTTCATGTGACTTACATAATTTTTGATTAAAAATTCTACACTGGCATGTACAAAAACGTTCTCTTTCTCCTCAACAATTAACCCTTTGTGTGTTTTTAGTATAGGCTGATCTCTGAAGTGAACAATCACATTGGTATGATTAAAATGTTGTGATCAGCTGATAAATTCAAATCTGTATTCTTGTGAAGGCTGGCACCTTCTGTTTGTACTGTAACTACAAAGTTTACACTATACGTAAGTGTTCTTTTGAACATGCAGATCAGCTTAAGACCTTGATCAGTTCAAAGTGGAAATCCACTTTCAGTTATGCAAAAATTTAATAAATAAATAAGAAAACAATTGAATTCTAGCAAGCTTTTCCTGCAATTGGGGTATTAAATTTTTCCACATCTGCAATTGGGGGTATTCTTCTCTGCATATCCTCTCACAATCTGTTGGTTGGACAGCCATTTTTAGATTTTTCCACAGTTGCTTGATTGGGTTTAAGTGCGTGCTCTAGCTGGGCCACCCAAAAATGTTAGGTTATGTTTACACTGCAGATAAATGCATCTCAAATCTATTTTCCCCATGTTATTCATATTTGTTTTTCTCTTGATAGTCATAGCAGCACAAATCATGTGACTAAATGGAATCGGATGTTTTTTATTTCATGAACATAGCCATAGATCTGTCTCTAAGCTGCTTTTCTGCATTGTCTTGGCTGAGTGTGTAGGCTGATTATCCTTTAGGAATGAGAACTTTTAGCCCAGTCTAAGTTTCTGTGCTCGCACCATGTTTGTATTTATGTTATCTCTATGTTCTGCTGCATTCAGTTTTCCTTCAGTCCTCCAGTATTCTCTGTTAAATATAATCTTCACAGCATGATGCTCCCCTGCTATGCTTAACTGTTGAGATGGTATAGCGTAGGTGATGGTTTCTTCCAGACATGAGACTTCTGGAGTTTATTAGGCCAGAAAATATCTGACAGGGCTTTAGGTGTTTTTTTTTTTTGTTTTTTTTTCTACAAATTTCAAGCACACGGTTTTTATGTGTCTCTATTAAGAGGTTTTCATCTGATTACTTCCTAGATCAGTGAAGTGTTGCATGGCATTTGTCTTTCTACAAGTTCCTCCTTTTTATCAGCTTTTTGGTCTCAAGACCTGCCTCTTCTAATTGCTCTGTTTAAAGGTCTAGGACAAAATCCTGGTTGTTGCAGATCCCTTCCAATTAAGATTGTGTAGGCCATATGCTTTGTTAGAGCATGGACAGAACACAATGGACCCCCAAAACACTGTGCCAGTGCCTTCCACAGTTGCCTTCTTTACAAGGAAACAAACAAACAAAAAAAACCCCCCTCAAAAATCACAATATTGCCACTGATCGGTCACTTTATTAGGTACACTTTACTAGTCTAGGGTTGGACCACCTTTTATGTTCAAAACTGCCTTAATCCTTTGTGGCATAGATTTAACAAGGTACTGGAAATATTCCTCAGAGATTTTGGTCCATATTGACATGATAGCACCACACAGTTGATGCAGGTTTGTTGGCTGCACATCCATGATCTGAATCTCCTGTTCCACCACATACCAAAGGTGCTTCAATGGTTTGAGTTCTGGTGACTGTGGAGGCTGTTTGAGTACAGTGAACTCATTGTCATGTTCAAGAAACTAGCCTAAGATGATTCACACTTTATAACATGGTGCTGGAAGAAGCCATCAGAAGATGGGTACACTGTGGTCATACAGAAATGGACATGGTCAGCAACAGCAGGTAGGCTGTGGCATTGACATGATGCTCAATCTGGTACTAATGGGCCCAAAGTGTGCCAAAAAATATCCCCCACACCATTACACCACCACCACCACCAGCCTGAACTATTGATACAAGGCAGGATGGATCTATGCTTTCATGTTGTTGACTCCAAATTCTGACCCTACTATCCAAATGTCGCAGTTAAAATTTTCTATTGTCCAATTTTGGTAAGCCTGTGTGAATTGTAGTCTCAGTTTCCTGTCCTTAGCTGAAAAGAGTGGTACTCGGTGTGGTCTTCTGCTGCTGTAGCCAATCTGCCTCAAGGTCGGATGTTTTGTGTGTTCAAAGATGCTCTTCTGCGTACCTCAGTTGTAACGAGTTGTTATTTGAGTTACTATTGCCTTTCTATTAGTTCAAACCAGTCTGGCCATTATCTTCTGACCTCTGGCATCAACAAGGCGTTTGCGCCCACAGAACTGCCGCTCACTGGATATTTTCTCTTTTTCTGACCATTTTCTCTAAATCCTGGAGATGGTTGTGCGTAAAAATCCCAGTAGATCAGCAGTTTCTGAAATACTCAGACCAGCCCGTCTGGCACCAAAAACCACACCATGTTCAAAGTCACTTAAATCCCCTTTCTTCCCTATTCTGATGCTCGGTTTGAACTGCAGAAAGCCATCTTGACCATGTCTACATGCCTAAATGCATGGAGTTGCTGCTATGTGATTGGCTGATTAGAAATTTGCAATAACAGCTGGACAGGTATACCTAATAAAGTGGCCGGTGAATATACACATACAGTAAACATTTTTTAAAGAATATATTCCTTCACACATTCATTCATCCATCCCAAGTTCTTTAGTGAAAACACAATTAAATAAAACATTTGAAATTTGTCATGCATGCTGACAACTTTTTCTAACTTTTCCGTAACTTGACACAAAGAAAGTAGACACTGGCTCATTTAATGTTTTCTCTCACTTCAGCGCGCCAAGCTTCATTTCCTCCTGTGAGACAGCCATGCCCTAAGAATAAGTGGATGACACTCAGACGTTGTTTTTGTCTGGTAAGTTTCCCCCCTCTCGCTATACAGTATATAATGCCATCCTAAAGCATCAGGAAATGTGATTCACAAGACCCGGGGCGCTCCAACACACACACACACAAACACACGTACACATGCGCACACAGTACAAAAGTATCTCTTTGCTCCTGCGGTGCCATTTTGACCCAGTTATGTAGGTTAACATTCTCTAGCGGTGTACAAGAACCCTGCCTCCTATAGGCACTGCAACACCCACTTACAGAGCCAAGGGTGAGGGGTTCGAGTTGCAAAGCACACCCTCAGACATTAAAAATACTCTGTGTTTATCAGGATGGATGGGGGTGGGGAGATACGTAGCATACGGAGAAGACGGTAAAAAGGGGAAAAAATGCCATGAATTCAAACTCGCAAACTTTCTAATGGAAATGGTGTTGACCCCTCGGCTGTATTGTCAAAGCTGAGGCATTGTTGCAATCAATATGCGCTCAGGGGAGAGCGTGAGGGGCAAGGACCTTTCGTTCCCCACCATGCCGGAAATAATGCAAGACGCTGATTTGTTATTTTCCAGACACAGAGAAAACAAGCAGACGGGTGGCAGTGCACGCAGGTGCCTCATTTTGGGAATACTTCGGAGATATGAAATAAACAGAGTGCGGAAAAGAAATGTATCTGCAGACGAGGGATAAACAATATCGTGTAGTTAGTGCCAGTCTGCTTTAGGCGGTGGCTGCGTGGGCAAATGGTGTTCATTAGTATTTCATACATCGTTATTGTAGTGTTACACTGAGCAGTCTCTGTTTTTCTTTTTCTTTTAAAATAATGCAGTCAGTTTGAGGGCTACATTGCTATTTAGAACTGATGGCATGTAGAAGTTAGTATTTGGCCTCTGTGGTATCATAAGCTTGTTAACGGTGCAACACTGGATTTATTTGGGAGAAAATTAACACAGTAATATTATTAAATGGATGCATTTTATTAGTGCAGCTAAGAAGTCGATTTTACTGTTCTTTCCCACATGGAAAGAACCTAAATAAGGATATATGCGCATATATGAAACCTATATGCAGTATATATGCACATATATGACAATATATACGCTGCATATATGCATATATGCCACACATAGGCAAAATTGAGGTGCATATATGTGCAAATACAGGCCATATAGGTCTCCTGTATTGCTTCTTTATATCCACATACAGAATACGCCCTATATGTACATACAAGATATGTCTCCTTTATAGCTCATATCTCACTTTAGCAACTGTCATACATGATGCTAAGCTCATATTTTCTAAAATTAAGGCAATAATAAAGAAATAAAAAAATGCATCCACCCACATTTTGGGTGTTAATTAAAGCCCTTACAACATCCATTACTCAAAAATAAATCAAAGTTACAGTAGAGATGCATACCTGACCAGAGAAGTATGTTGCAGAATATAAGGGCTCACAAATATAAATGCACATTACATTACATTACATTACATTACATTACTCACACTATGCTATCCGAACCGTGCCCAGGCCCCTTTCCAGGATCGTTTGAAAAGTGTGATTGCTCTGAATCGGGCTCAGGCACGGTTTACTTGGGCGGCTCTGGCCCGGTTGGAAGAGGTGGGCCTGAGCGTGGTTCACTTGGGCTCAGGCACGGTACGCTTACAGTGTGAGTGCAAGCGTGCCTAAGCCCGAAACTGAAAGCAAGACGTGACTTTTAAGGTACTGTTTCATATGGATTAATCAATCATTCGTACTGTTCAATGACCGCAAACTGTAGTAGATTATTAAAGACGCAAATCCCTCACTGCACGTCAGCTGCACCTTCAGCAAATTTTCTAATTCCTGCAGCACGAGGACTTTATAAATGTCTATGAGTGTCAAAAGTGGCTGATCTGTTCGGCGAAATATTTGACTGTGTGTCACCGCATATCAAACGACTTAAATTATATAACTAAAGAAATCTCTACACAGTAAAATCGACAGTGTAAAAAATGCAGTGTTAAAAGTCAATAACTCCAAAAATGGTGAATTAACAACATACAGTGTTAACGTTGGTACGTTGACAGTGTGGTTGCACGGTGCAATATGATGTGATTTTTAAAAGTAGTTCATCCTTTGCATTCTTTATGTTGCGTGGATAAGCCAAGTTAAAAAACACAGTAAACAGCGAAGGATGCAATAATGCCTTTTAACTCCTATTCTCCTACACTTTGCAGAGGACTTTCTACCATCTGTAGAGTTGGGTATGGAGCATCATCATCATCCCACTGTAAAAAGAAAAAAAGGACGTCACTAAACAGTGCAAAATCTGTCAGAAATGCATAACATCTATCAGAGTATTACAAAGTGTTTAACCAACAGTTCCCAAAACTCTCCCAGTGTAATTACTGTAAGCAATCACTTTCTCTTTAAAAATATGGGGGAGCCGAATTAGAGCTGCACGAAAATCTGAATCTATTGCAAAAAAAAATCAAATAAAAACAAATAATTAAGTACTGAATATTCACTATAAACCTCCATGTGAAGCTGCTTTGACACAATCTACATTGTATAAGCGCTATACAAATAAAGATGAATTGAATACTTTTAAATAATTTAATAACATTAAGGACCTGTTTTTAAAATAAAGAAAAAATTACTGGAAATATTAGCACATGCTGAATAACAGATATTGATGTATTTTTATAAATAACATATTTTTTTTAATTGAGAAATGTTATCTACATAAAGGGTTTATATATAAGGTCCATGAGTTTGAACTTGCTAAATGCAGCTTGAAAAGGTACTTAATGATCCCATCCAAGAAAGAAGGATTTGATCGAGCAAAATTATAATTATGTAAGTTTTATGTCAATACCTGTTAGATCATCTGCAAACTTCTCTTGCTTTTTGTAGACTTTGGCCAATGGAGATGTTTTTTTCTTAATCAAGCTCAGGTACCTTTAGCACAATACTGGTAAAGCTGTCCTTGAAGCTCTGACTTGGTTGGAGATGGTTGATGAATGCACTCGGTCAGGTTTACCACGACTGAAAATAAACAAAAAGGAAATTAGTGATTCACTTTAACTAAAAACATTATCTAATATTCTTTGCTGCCATTTCCTTTTATTTATCACTGTACAAATAGTTGTAAGCTTGAATGCACATGTTTACCACAAAGCTTTGAAAATGAAAATGTTTTTAAAAAGTCATAACTGTAAATTATAATTTGATCGTATAGTTTGGCTTATATTGACATTAAACTTTTAATTTAAATTGACAACTGATTTAAAATGTGTGATCTTACTGACAAGGGTGTTTTTAATAAAGCGTCACAAACCTTATTGTACTGGATATGCAGGACATTCGCATTACCCTCAAAAGATCCCTCTATTGGATCAAATAGAAGTCCATAATAAATCATAAAAATTCAACTTTAAAACACTTCACCTAACAGTTTTATGGAAAAAAGAGATTAAATTTAAGACTGCACAATGAATTCAGTGGTGAAAGTCAAATTACTGAATGTAATGAATGATTTTACTTACGTTATTACACTCTATTGCTTACTCGTCCACTTCATTTTCTGAAAGAAAAAAAAAATCATGATCTGTGTGAGCTTGAGGTTAACACTAAAAACTTTTAAATATGCAACGCAAAGGTTTGATAAATGACCTGCACCTGGATCTGACACAACAGATGATTAGGACTCTCTTGGACATGCGTTTATACCGTTACGTACAATTTAAATATGTAACGTTGCAAAATAAAACTGGTATAACTCAACATTGGTTGGGTAATATGCATAAACTAACGTAATATTGTTTCAGACATAAAAGGGACAGGCGTTCACTCCTGTCTGGAGTGAACATGGACGTTAGCATAAACGTTAGCTTACCAACATTGAGGAAATTCCGAATTTATAAATATGCAATTAATACAGTGGCCGAGTGAGCTTAACATTATCCAAACAAAACGAAATGTGTTTGAACTGTTTCTCTGGATGTTTCACCGCTGTCTCACGGTCATGTGCGTCTTCATTTCTGGCTAACCTCACAAAATGGTCCCCTCACGCGCAAGGTAACTCAACGATAGGCTTAACTACATACACAATGCAAAGTAACGTTAAACATGAATTGAATATGACCCAACGGATATTCACAATAAGTTATTTAACAATGACCTGTTTTTAAAATAAAGTTTAATAAATAAATTACATTGGTTGGAGATGGTTGATGAATGCACTCGGTCAGGTTCACCACAACTGAAAATAAACAAAAAGGAAATTAGTGATTCACTTTAACTAAAAACATTATCTAATATTCTTTGCTGCCATTTCCTTTTATTTATCACTGTACAAATAGTTGTAAGCTTGAATGCACATGTTTACCACAAAGCTTTGAAAATTAAAATGTTTTTAAAAATAGTCATAACTGTAAATTATAATTTGATCCTATAGTTTGGCTTATATTGACATTAAACTTTTAATTTAAACTGACAACTGATTTAAAATGTGTGATCTCACTGCCAAGGGTGTTTTTAATAAAGCGTCACAAACCTTATTGTACTGGATATGCAGGACATTCGCATTACCCTCAAAAGATGATGCATCCTCACCAATTGCAGCAATCACCTATTGGATCAAATAGAAGTCCATAATAAATCATAAAAATTCAACTTTAAAACACTTCACCTTACAGTTTTATGGAAAAAGAGATTAAATTTAAGACTGCACAATTAATTCCTAAGAAAAACGTTTATATATATATATAAATATATATTTTAATTATTAACATAAGCAGTGGTGAAAGTCAAAATACTGAATGTAATGAATGATTTTACTTACGTTATTACACTCTATTGCTTCCTCGTCCACTTCATTTTCTGAAAGAAAAAAAAAATCATGATCTGTGTGAGCTTGAGGTTTACACTAAAAACTTTTAAATATGCAACTCAAAGGTTTGATAAATGACCTGCACCTGGATCTGACACGACAGATGATTAGGACTCTCTTGGACATGCGTTTATACCGTTACGTACAATTTAAATATGTAACGTTGCAAAATAAAACTGGTATAACTCAACATTGGTTGGGTAATATGCATAAACTAACGTTATATTGTTTCAGACATAAAAGGGACAGGCGTTCACTCCTGTCTGGAGTGAACATGGACGTTAGCATAAACGTTAGCTTACCAACATTGAGGAAATTCCGAATTTATAAATATGCAACTAATACAGGTGCCGAGTGAGCTTAACATTATCCAAACAAAACGAAATGTGTTTGAACTGTTTCTCTGGACGTTTCACCGCTGTCTCACGGTCATGTGTGAAAAAATCATATCTTCATTTCTGGCTAACCTTACAAAATGGTCCCCTCACGCGCAAGGTAACTCAACGATAGGCTTAACTACACACACAATGCAAAGTAACGTTAAACATGAATTGAATATGACCCAATGGATATTCACAATAAGTTATTTAACATTAAATTTACCTGCAAATGTCTCTGCTTCGTCTTCACGAGCGTATTCCAGCTTCTTCGAGTCCTTCAAGAAGATCTTCCGTCGGGAACGTCAGTACAGCAGTCAAACAGCTAGGTTAAGGGAGAATAACCGTCGCACAGCGTTCATTTATTATGAATGCACAGCGCGGGCAAAAATCCTATTGGACGACACGAATTCAAATTTGCTGGCTGCTAGTGCTAAGCGAAAGTTAATGGATAATATCCCACTCCAGACCCGCAAAAAATCTCATCCATTGTGTCACAAAATGTAGTTTTAAGAGTATTTCAGGCGAGAATGTAGTTGTTTTAAACTCGAATCGGCAGTTTATTTACAAAGATAGCACGTCTTTGAAGATGTGCTTCAGTGAATGCGGACTCTGTCAGCGGGAGCTTCCTGATGCTCTCCCCCGCCGACAGCAGCTTTACTTCGGCTAGTTCATCTCGGATATGCCGCTGGATTCAATCTTCCCATTGTGGTTAAAACATGATATTTAATACATCTTGTGTATATCTAACGGCCAGTTTTTGGTCTTTTAAATCTATTATTTGTTCCCAGTTGTATTTTGGCAGTGTTATTTTGTTACGTTTTATAATTGTTTTATTTATTAATAAATAAATGGCCCAAACATGGACCCCTTGACAGTTGGGAACATATTTTTTTACCCTTAAAGTAATCTTAAGGTGCTACTTTGAACCATTGAAGGTACAACTTCACCATTTGTACCCTAAGTGTTCACAAATGTACGCCAACCGTACCCTTTTTTCTGACAGTGTGGTGTATGTCGCAATCTTTTGCACTTGTAGTGTTAAAGGAAAATCACATCATATTGCACTGTGCAACCACACTGTCAATGTGCAGTTGTTAACACTGTATATTGTTAATTCAACATTTTTGGAGTTATTGACATTTAACACTGCATTTTTTACACTGTTGATTTTACTGTGTAACGGGGTGTCTTGGCAAAGGATCCCAATGACATTTTTCACCTTTCCCTTAAATACTCAGAACAAAGAACCATATATTAAAGCTCCACCAAGACCTCTGTCTGGTCATATGTTAATCTAAAACTAACCACCACCTGGGGTAAAAAGTTCATAATTGACAGAAAATTTCACACTTCAGTAAGACACACTTTTGACAAACTTAGACAATAACTATCATAATACAAGTGACTACTGTAAAAATGAGACCATTTACCAATCACACAGAGACATTTAAAATGATACCAAAAACGACAAGTTAAAGTTATAGATTCACAAGATAAACCATATAAAGAGGATAAAGATTTTGTGTGGAATGTCAGTGACCTGAGCTCTGAGTGAAGAAGTGAAGGAGACGGCAGAGAGGGGGGCACATGATGGGTTCTGAGGCAGTTGAAGAAATTGCTCTTTTGCAGGTCTGCTATTCAGACTAGAATAGTTTTATTGCATTGCAATTCCTGTGGTCTTGCCTCATGGAATGCCCGAACAGTTCTCAGGGTCTGATATTATGGAGAAATGTAGTCATCCTTACATTGTTTTCAGTTATATTGTCAGATTATGTGATTTTGAGGTAATGGGCATGGCTAACATACTTAATCATGCTGCTGCAAATGTCAGCTATGACAACAAACATAAAGGGTGAGCAGGAGGAGTCTGTTAGGTTGTAATAACTCTTCTAAAACCCCTTTCCTGATCTTTTTAAATAAAAATATATATACTGTATACTGTATATACTTTCACTCACCTGGGAAATGGAGGCAACTTGAACGGTTTGTAAGCACAATTAAGTGCACACAGCATGCTATGGTATCTGATAATTGTAGGAAATAATTCCAAAAGGCAAATGACTGTGTAAAGAAACATTAACCAAAACAAAACTATGATGTATATGTCGAGCTCAGCGGCTAATTAGCCAGAATCAGCTGAGGTGATGAGACAGCGAGTAGCTAGAGCTAGCTGTCACTCAAGTGGCCCTGCCCTTAATTATGCAGACGTAATATAACTTAATAAAAAGGAAACTAATAAGTTCTAAAAAAAATTCACCCCCTCACAGTTGTCATAAAGGGTAATCATAGCTATATGCACCAAAGCCATCTTTTGTACCAGGCTGTAAACAAGTTTTTTATCAGCTGTATATGGCCAGTTTACCATTGCAGTCAGAAAACACTTGGAGCCAGCCCCCCAAGGCGGTTCGATGAATTGCAGTTTTATTTACTTCCATATTGGCTTCCCGAGGGAGAGCGGGAGTTTGCCGCTTGATTCAGACGTGTATTTACTAGTGTGTTTTGAATCGTTGTCCTGCTCCAGAAACCAAGTTTGCTTCAATGTCACTAACAGGTGGCTGGACATTCTTTTTTAGGATATTTTGTCACTCAGCAGAATTCATGATTTCATTTATCACAGCAAATCTTCCAGGTCCTGAAGCAGCAAGGCAGCCCCAGACCATCACACTACCACTAATGTTGGTGTGATGTTCGTTTTCTGTAATGCTGTGTTACTTTTATGCCACACATAATGGGACACACCTTTCAAAATGGTCACCTCAGTCCACAGAGTACGTTCTCAAAAGTCTTGGTGATCATCAAGATGTTTTCTGCCAAAACTGAGACAAGCCTTTGTTTATTTTGCTCATCATTGGTTTCAATGTAGTCAAATCTCACTGTGGTTCTCTGCTGTTCCAAAGCTTTAGAAATGGCTTAATATGCATTTCCAAGCTGGTAGATCTAAATTATTTTCTTTTTCATTTGTCTTTGGATTTTTTTTGGAAATCATCATGATGTCTAGTTTTTGAGGGTTTTTTGGTCTACTTCACTTTGTCAGCCAGGTCCTATTAGGGATTTCTTGATAGCAAACAGGTGTGGCAGTAATCAGGCCTGAGTGTGCCAAGGTAAATTGAACTCAGGTGTGATGAGTCAGAGTTAAATTATGCTTTAACAAAAAGACAAATGCTGTGTCACATACTTATACTACGCCTTAAAAGTATTTTTTTTTTTTTCTAAAGGAAAAGCATATATATTTTAAATGTGTGTAACAGAAGAGTATGCAAGCTTTGGGACATACTACTTCCTTGTTAACAGCTTGTTATGATGCTTAATTATATCTCCTGTCAATCATCTCGACAAATCATCCACATTTCTTTCATATTTAATTACCTACCTTATTGGAGCAGGATAATCTGCAATTCACAAGTCTTTCATGCAGAAACATCTCCACAGGTCTTTGGGTAATTATGCATTCAAAAGTTAATGTCCAAACCTATCTTGATATAAGTCCACATTATTGTTGCAAATTAAATTTTACATGGAAAACACTGTTTAAATATGTTCCAGTTGGCTAGATATTGATTAACAGTCATTCAAATAACTAAAGCCGCTCGACTTGACGGTTGGTCTCGAGCATCTGCTATGTTTGTAGTCTGTTTACACTTTTCACCATGTTTGTAGTTCTAATCAAATTCACGTCCAATGTGAATGTGACGTCCATTATGGGCAATATTAACTGTTAGAGTATGGACGCTTCTACACTTCATATTTTTACTGGAAATAGTAAACCATCTGGGAATCTTTGGCATTCTCATTTGAACAAACTATGGTTTGGGACATACTAGTTATACTTTTGAATACTATTTATGATGGAAAGTATGCGAATTGGGACACAGCAAAAGACTTTGTCCACACAAGGCTATATAGTTTTGTATTTTGTTTTCCCTTAATTATAAAAACCTTCATTTCAAAATTGCATGATGTGTTTACTTAAATATTATTTACATTTTTTTGATGATCTAAAACATTAAAGTGTGACAAACATGCAAAACACCACTTTTAACACCACTGTTTATATATATTTTTTGCCATATTAATTATTGACTAGCACACCCTTCTTATAAAAGGACATGGACCATAAGACATTGCAAATACCAGATGATATTTAGACAGACTAAAGTCTACAAAAGTTCTAGATCTATATGTGCTCTTATTATTCAGTTATCTAGCTATTTATTTATTTATTTATTTAATTTTAAATATATGTGGTTCATTTAATAGTATGTTTTATATACATCCATCACACAAGATAAAAACGGCAATCTGCATTGCAACTGGTTCAACCTGGAAACCATAGCAAAACTTTGCAGACCATTTTGATCTTGTATTCAATGTATTAATGTTTTTTTTATATATTAAAATTTAACTAACAACATGTTTGTGTATCCACTGCAGATGACGAGAAAGAGGTGGTGCAATGTAGCTTTAGTAGAAAAGCTCTAATTTTTCATTCATTTTTTTTCAGTGTTTAAATCGTTGATACATTTGTAGAAATTGTTTTTTCTCCATATTTTTTTTTCTATTTTTTTTTCCGAAACAGTGTGCATTTGTGTAGATATTGCAAGCTCAAATGACCCTGGTAGTCCGATGGCAAAAAAAACTAAGCTAAAATGAGGTGTTGGATTAGCAGAGGAAACCCTCATGTGAAGTGGGCCACTTGCTTAGGCTCAGTATTGCCCACTTGTTTTATTGGATACCCTTTCAACTCACATACACCTGGCTGAAGTGGCCATTTAAAAGTGCCTCTTAACATGTATAGATACTGCTGCTAAATTGACTCCACTGTATGTAAGGGCCTCTTGCCTATTCTGTCTTTTCAAACACACACACACACACACACACACACACACACACACACACACACACACACACACACACACACACACACACACACACACTAGGACTGATAGGACTGATTTGCTCTTCTGAATGTGTCTTCCTACACTCTGTTTTTCATTTTATTTATTGTCTTTGCAATAATATATGAGTGTTGCACTTGAACTTTAGACATGTATGATTCCCGTATGAATCTTGCACACATGATAAAGTGTGAAGCGTGATTCACTATAGACTGTAGGTGTTGTTCAGCTCAAGCAACTCTCAGTTGTCTCAGCTCAGTGTCTTTGATCGCATAGATTAGAACAGTTTGTCTGAGAACAGATGCAGTTGTGATTTCTGAGAGGGCAGAAGAGCTTCAGTTCAATACTGAATACTTTTTTTCTTTATCTAAAATGAATTATAAATATATCTATCTAAAAGTTTGTGAGTTTTTTCTTTTACTTATGTTTTTGAATTGCATTATGGAAACTTGATCTTATAATTAACTTTTAAACTGAAGTTATATAATCATGAATTGGTGCACCCACTTGCAATGTTATCATTTGATTGAACGGGCATTTTCAGTGATTATCAGCTGATAGATATGGGCTAGTAGGGGCCTTCTGTGCCTACTGGTAGGCTCAGAAGGCTGTTATTATCCATCCACATGGTTATTCATCTATACTAATATAGAAGACACAAGACCCAGATCTGTTTTTACATTACTGTGATGGTTGGGGTAGGGGTAGATGGTAATAAAATACAATTAATGGGAAATTTAATAAATAATAAAAAATATTATTGTTAACTTGTTAACTTTCTTGTTAATCTAGAGTTGATTAACCATGTGGATGGATGATAACAGCCTTCTGCTTCTACCAGTAGGCACAGAAGGCCCCTACTGGCCCATATTAATCAGCTGATAACCACTAATAATGCCCATTCAATTGAGTGATACCGTTTGAATTGGCTGATTGGTGTTGTAAATGATCCCAGCAGGCACAGGACCTCTACATGATGTCAGATTGACGTTGTACCCCAATGTCTTGGGAAGTTGCATTTTGTTTGGAAATTAAAATCTGGTTGATGTCAGAACCCAAAGTCAGACAGGCGTTGCATTTTGGTCACATGTCTAATGCTGTTACAGCTTCAAATCAAATCAAATCACTTTTATTGTCACATCATCAGCAGCACATGTGCTATGATGAGTGAAAAGCTTAGGTGCTGGTACCAGACAGTGCAAAATACAACAACATACTCCCAAAAAAAAAAAAAAAACACAATGTGAAATTGGCAGTGTTGACAGCTATTGTACAATGAATAGTTATACACATAGTTGTAGGCAATATTGTTTTTTATGTATGAGTTGGTTAAATTGCAGTCATTCAAGCATGTTGTTTTAGCTGATTTAGGTATTTGCACAATAGTAGCTGTCTTAAAGCATGTGGGAACCACAGACAGAGAGAGCAAGAGGTTAAAGATGTCCGTGAAAACCCCCGCTAGCTGGTGTGCGCATGCTTTAAGTACACGCGCTGTGTGTGTCCACTGTCCTGGCCTTCAAAGCGGGCATAGAACGAGTTGAGCTTGTCTGAGAGAGATGCAGCAATGTTCACAGTGGCGGGTTTGTTACTTTTAAAATCGGTGATGTAATTTCTGGATTTATAGGAGGAAGTTCGCAATGATAGGGCTGTTCAAACTTCGCAATTGATCCATGTTTTTTTTGGGGGGGTAGATACAGACAGTTTTTGTTGGGACCACGTCTTCTATGCACTTTCTGATGAATCACGTAACGGTGTCTGAGTACACGTCAATGTCGTCATCAGAAGCTGCCCGGAACAACTCCTAGTCAACGTGATCAAAACTCTGAAACGTCCTCAGGGTGGGTGGTTCCTATTTCAGTTTCTGCCTGTAAGCAGGCAAGAGCAGAACAGAAGAGTGATCTGATTTGCCAAACGGTGGGTGGGGGAGGGATTTGTAAGCATCCCGGAATGGAGAGTAGCAGTGGTCCAAAATGTTTGTTTGTGGTAATATGTTAAAAGTATTTTGTAGCTATTTTCCTTTGATTGGCATTGTTAAAGGCTAAAAACGCTGCCTTCGGGTGTGCGGTTTACTGCTCGCTTATGCTCCCATACAGTTCCCTGAGCACCTGCTCTGTGTTGGCTTGAGGGGGGATGTAAACACCCGTGATGATGACTGCTGTAAACTCCCTTGGTAGCCAGTATGGTCGACACAGAAGCATAAGGTATTCCAGATCAGGAGAACAAAATTATCTAACTGAGTGTATGTTTCTCTCATCACACCATAAATTGTTAATAAAGAAACCAAGACCTCCTCCTTTGCTTTTCCCTGTGAGTTATTTCGTTCTATCCGCGTGGTGCACGAAGAAACCCAAACGTTCAGCAGCTGTGTCTGGTACCTCTGCAGATAGCCAGGTTTCTATAAGACAGATAATGCAGCAGTTTCTTGTTTCACCTTGAAAGGAAATGCGTGCCCGTAGCTCGCAAAGTTTGTTGTCCAGTGACTGAACGTTAGCCAGCAGAATGGTGGGGAGCAGAGATCAAAATCCATGGCATCTTAGTCTGACCAGGACACCGGCTCTCTTTTCCAGCTGCATTTGCATCGTCGCCTTGGTTGTGTGACCCAGACAAAGGGCTCTGTTGTTGTGTTTGTAAACAGAGCGTCGTTTAAGACCTCAAAGTCTGGTCTTCAGTGTGCGACGAGGGAGCCAAAAGTGTGTGTCTGTCGTAGGTAATAAAAGTGTGTACATCCAGCACGAAAAACAACAAAAATACAAGTAAAACACACAAAAACAAAACAAAGTTTGCTGGGAGCTCGCAACACGGAGCCATGCTCGGCTCCATCTTGGATTTCATCTTGCTTAACATTGTGGGGACATTAGCAATAAGACATCTATCAGACGTTGGATTTTGGTTGTTATACCTGACGAATAAATGTCAGTATTTGACGTCAATATGACGTTGGTTTAAGATGTTGTCTCAAAGTTGGATTATTGTCATATTCCAACACAACCTAAAATCAACCAAACATCAACATAATTTCACACCAATATTAAACGTCAAAATAACATTGTCCTTATACGCTGGCCACCTAAATCCAACCTAATATTAACAAAAGAAAAACAATTAGATCTTTATCAAAGACCTGTAACACGTCTTTAAAAAGACATAAAATAATAAAAAATCACCTAGTAAAGCTGTAACAAATGGTCTCTAGAACAGACCTATGGCAAAACAAATGTGTGTGAGTGCGTAACTCAAGTAAGACTCTAATGTTCTGTACATATGGTGTATTTTGCGCGCACAAGCGTGGACTACATGCACATATTGAGAGCAGCGCACACGTATGCCAGGTGCACCCAGCTGAAAACATCTCTTTTCAGACAAATTTTAAATTTAACTTTTCAGAATAACGCACTGCTAGTATGGCATGTACACATTTTGGTTACTTCAGACAAATACAAGACACCCGAACACCAAAGTGCTTTTTAATTCTCTCCATACATAAAACTTGTATCTGAACTTCAGCAATGTTTTGTTGGGTTGTCACCGAGCAACGTCAAAGGAGTGATCGCAAAGCATGTTTACAATGCTGAAGAAATTGACGCGCTCACGATTTCCACACGCTTTTAGACGCAATATATGACTGACTTACAAACTACCTGGTTCTGCCATACATCAGCCTTCCTGTTTCTAAAGTTACTTAATCCCATACCACAGATGTTGACTTTTTTTTGGCACTAAGTCCTCCTGTGCTAAACACTATTCAGTCTCCTGTTCTTTCATTCTGTTTGGGCCCGCTGCGTTATGATTTGTTCAAATAACATCCTGCTATTTAGAAATCGCACATGTCCAAATCGTGATTTCGATACGATTTCAATTAATTGCACAGCCCTACTTTAAGTGACGTTTATTCTTAAACTAATTTCGAGAGGATCACGTGCTGATGATTGCTTGCGGCTGGTCCTGCATTATTTATTATAAATAGGTAGCACGGTGGCCCAATGGTTAGCACTGTTGCCTCACTGCAAGAACGTCACTGGCTCTAGTCCTTACCAAGCCAGCCGACGTTTCTGTTTCCCTGGTTTCCTCACCATCCAAAAACTCGCAACTTAAGTTAACTGACTAAGCCAAATCAGCAACATAGACATGCTCCTAGTAAGTAGTTATCTCTTAAGAGCTATCACTATCTGTTCATTTGCAACTAAAGCAGAGGAGCTCTCGAGATCTACCTGAGCTCAAACTCCCCTCTCACCTTGCAAACGGGAGGGAGCCCCGGGCTCGAGGATCTTATTAGCTCAGGGTTCTCTCTCCAGTCAGCATACCAAACAAGCTTTATAATCAATCATCAGCTAAGTGTGAACTCTTGAAACCACTAAAATGTCAACACAATTTTAAAACTGCAGTGTTGAATTTTCAACATTAAAAGTCAACAGAGCAGAGACCAAGGTCCCATAATGCAATTCATAACCCTAAATAAATAAATAAATAAAATAATAATAACAACAATCACATAATATAGAACCTGTTAGTTAATTGATATCTTTCTTTCTTGCTTTCTCTTACTTTTTTTAAGTTTATGTTTAACAAACCTTTCTAAAAATAAACATAAATTATTTTTACTGTTATCTCAAAACTAAGCAATGTTTGTGCTGAAAGTATTGCCAAAGTTTGAACTTCAAACTGTTTCGCAAATTCTTCTCTGTGTTTGTCTTTCTTTGTATAACCACCTGGCAAAACACTGCTGTCCAAAACACCTGACTGCAGCCTGGAGAGGAACCCTTGCATCTCTGTGCGTCTACGTTATATGTAACTGCGGGCTTCTTTCATCTTCACTGACATTGACAAGTTTCCCTGTGTGATCCAATGTGTGTGTTTGTGTGTGTGTGTGTGTGTGTGTGTGTGTGTGTGTGTGTTTGTGCGTGTATGTGTGTATGTGTACGTGTACGTGTGCCCCCTACCCCACCCCACCCCCCATGTCCATCATCCTGTCACATACTCTCACACATCTGGCCGGCAGCCCAGATTATGTATGTGTGTCTGTGTGACTGTGAGTGTGTTTGGGTGGGTTTGGGTGTCTTGTTGATCCTAACTCACCCCTCTCTTGTCAATCTAGCATTACCCAAGGCCTCTAGTCCTGCCCTGCCTCTGACAAGCATCAAACTCCTTTCCACGGCGCTCTTTGTTTCTTTGGTCTTCACTCAATTTCCTCAGGCCGTCCCTCAGGCTCAATACATGATACTGTTGGTTGTTGTGAGAAGGCTTGTTAGTCTGGCTTTCTGTACTACAGTAACTGGTCAGTGAGACTGTAGTAACTCTAGCTTCTATAACGGTATCCTCTTTATCTAAAAACCTGATAAGGTGTAACCCTGCGCTTTGGTTTCCTCTCACACCTGTTTGGCCATTGTTTGCCGTCGCCGCTAGTGTTTCAAGCTGCCACAGTAGCCCATTATAAGCTTTACTATTAAATGGATTGATCGACATTATTTTGATGTCATACTCAAGAGCCACATTGGTTTGTGAATGCACATGAAAGTTAATCTAGAGGTTGAAACAAAGGCTCTCTGGATTCATTCTCTGCAGTTTGAGGTGCGGCCATGTAAGGAACGGAGGGGCCGGCAAGGGGCCACTTCTCACGTTTGGCCAATGGATGGTATTTGATAGGGACCTTTATGTAGAGAAGCTTTGTTAGGGGCTTATGTGGAGGTGCGCGAGGGTATGAGAAGGTTGGTATGTGCTTTGAGGACATTAAATGTACATGTATGCAGATGCCGGTGTGTGCTGTTTAAGGATTTTTTTTTCCAGTAGGGTAATTTAGGTGCTTTACATCAGAGGTGCCCAAACGTTTTCTTACGAAGGGCCAAAAACCAAACTTGACTGAGGTCTGTGGGCCAAAGGTAAATATACCTTATATATAACTGTATTACACCAAAGTTTCCATGCATAATTTCCAAATTTATTTCCTATTATTTTAAAACAAACAAAACATTGCTTTAAAATTATATTAACTAATGCAGTATTCATTCATTCCATTTTCTTTTCGGCTTAGTACCTTTATTATTCAGGGGTCGCCACAGCGGAATGAACCACCAACTTATCCACCATATGTTTTACACAGCGGATGCCCTTCAACCGCAACCCAACCAGGGATTCTGCAGCATTCACCGAGTTAAATTTAAGACATTTTAAGACATTTTTAAAACCATTATAAATTAAATTTTAGACTTATACAGGGCTAAATGCTAAAGTTTTTTTTTTTCAAATATCCCAGTTAGAATTGTTTTTGACCGATCAAAATATTATTACAATTGAATATATTTAATAAGACAATAATAACAATTTTGTTAGATTTTTTAAAATTAATTTTCAAGTATATCTATTCACAAACCCTATAACGCTTACACATAATCGAACAAAACATAGCTGTCAATTACTTCAGTCTACAATAATAATAATTTATTAATAAAATTTATAGGTCAGGTTAGTATCCTCAGCAGTAAATAAATAGAGAACTTTTAAGCAAATGTCACCACAAAGAAAGTAATGAAATGCTATTTTTAAATAAAAAGTTAAACGTTTTATAAAGTTGGGAAATGTTAGTGTTTGTAGGGACATTAATGGCCAGATTGGGTAGTTATACATATACAAAAGAAAATTAAGATTTAAGACTTTGAACACAACATTGCAGTAGATTTAAGACTTGTTAAGGCCTAAAGTTTAGATTTTGTGATTTAAGATATTTTAAGACTTTTTAAGACCCCACAGATACCCTGCCAACACTGGGAAACACCCATACACTCTTGCATTCACACACAAACACTACGGTCAATTTAGCTTAATTAATTCTTATAGAAAATGTCTTTAGACTTGTGGGAGAAACCCACACGAACACGGGGAGAACAGGCAAACTCCACACAGAAATGCCAACTGGCCCAGCTGGGACTCAAACCAGTGACCTTCTTGCTGTGAGGCAATTGTGCTACCCACAGTGCCACCGCGACGCCCCTAATGCAGTATACAGTATATCAGCCTGATCTCACGAGGAAGAGTAAGTATTTAACGTTTTGTCAGTTTACTGGCAATTCGTTTATCGTACGAATTCATACAAGTTCAGTCATACAAAAATATTAGCAAATCGTATTAATTTGTACAAATTAGATTGTACGAATTCATACGAATTAGCCCCAAGTCAAAAAGTTACCATTGCCATTGCCGTGATATTGCGTTGGTATATATATATATATATATATATATATATATCTATATTTTTATATATTGAGGCAGTTAGTAATTTATTGGAACACATCATTTTTTTGTATAGTGTATATATATAAAAAAGACACTTATTACAAGTTTAATTGTCCATTGTCACCAAATAAATTGGTTTGCTTTTATTCTTTTTGTTTAACTTTATTAAGTGCAACATACATTTTAAAATACAGTAATAAAAATAGCTAAATGAATAATACAAACAAACAAAAAAAACAAACAACTGAAATATATTTACTTGTTTCTCTGTCTATTTTCAAATGTGCACGGCTTTTAAATATGCCATCAAATATAATAATATTAGCAGCCTACTTGTTATATGCATGTAATGTAACTATTTACATAATTGTTTATTTATTTAAATAAGAAGTTATTAGTTGAATTAAATGACAGTGCATCAGCAGTGCAAGTTTCACAATAGCTGCTTCAACAATGCGTACAATCCTGTCCAACAAGAACTTTCTAACATAAAAGTGTCAGAAACATAGTGTGTCGAGTAGGCTACTACATTTGCGATGTGACATGGCGACGTGACTTCGAATCTGTCTCATTTGATTTCCCCAATCCCTATCTCATTCTGCTTCTCCATCTCCCTGTAATAAAATACAAAAAAATCTCCAAAAATAAATGTGTGAAAATTGTTCCAAAATGTGAGCAAATCATCCAACTTACAAGCACACCCAGTCCTACACAAACCAGCATCACACGCACACACACACAAACACACACTTTTCCCCGCGTCTCTCCTGTCTCTCACTGGCTTGCTTGGTTCTGGCTGAATAGGCACACTTGTTTGAATGTCATATTTACACCGACGCTTTGTCAGAAAGCGAACTTCCTCGGGCGTGAGCAGCGGAGCCCGAGCATATGGCCGTCAGACTCAGGGGAGAGATGACAGCCTATCGGAGCGGGCGTTCAGAGCTGGCCGGGCAGATGCTCTGGGCTTGGCGGCGATTAAGTGGAGATCATCACTGTTTTCTTTGAGCACCACTGTGCCTTGTACTCAGAAGTGTTTGGTTAATCACTGTCTGCATTCGACAGAAGCTGCCAAAACGCTCATTAAGTCGGAATTGTCTCCGACATGTCATGCTTGGATGACGGAATTTTTTTTTTGTCAATGTTTTTTTTTTTCTCTCCTAAGTGGGAAGGCCAATCACATATGCTTGTGCTTGTGCGTGTGCGTGTGCGTGTGCGTGTGTGCATGCGTGTGTGTGGTTTGTTGCTTATATCTGTAGGCCCACACTGAATCTGTGCCCATAGAAATTTGCCTATTTTGAGCCTTTTGTTGAGTCTATTTATGTAGATACTACTGTAAATGTGTGTAAATATATATTTATTCAGATTTTATAAAAAATTTTGTAATATTATTGAATAATTTGCAAATCCTTGGATGAGTTAGGTACAGTTCAGTTTATAAAGTCATATTTTCTGTCTTTTATGAGATAGGTATATTATATGAGAGATTTACTAGCTTTGTTTACCAAAGAAGTGGTTACAATCTTATAATTTGCAACCTTAAAGGAATAGTTTACCCAGAAATTAAAATGAACCAGGGCACAAAATTGCAACCATTTTGGTCACATATGCGCCCAAAATGTAATCTATGCAACCTAATAATAAATTTGGGAGCATATGTGCAACTGCATATAATGGTTGTAGTGTGACACACTAAAACACGTTCAAAAAAATGTGATGAATCGCTTTTCCATGCCACGTAGTTCATATATTGGTCCATGTTAGCTGCCAATTACTCAATGCTTTCTGTTATCAGATGACAGGGAGCTTTTATGACCGTGCAAAATGCAAATGGCTGAAGTCTAAGGAAGACTCAATGAAAAGTAGGCTACACAGGTTTGCAAACCAACCTAAAATTACAAATAATGGCGCAGATGATAGTGATCATGTGGTGAATGCTGATCCACTAGGCAAGATCAAAAGAGTGCTAAAAGTCTCGGAGTGGATCAGCTGTTTAATGGCCCGAATCTTGATGCATTACATTCACTGCGCATTCAATGCAAATGGCTGCTAAATATAAAATCTAACAATGTATACACAATCACCAAAGAAGCTTGACTTTCCTAAGTTTTATCTGCGGCTCATGACAAAGAACAGTATTGTGCAGGTGGTCATTGTGAGAATCCTGCACAGGATTCTCCAGCCCTGCTCATATCTTGGGTCAGCTTACTCACCTGTTTTTTTCCACAAACACAGAAAAATGTAAATCAGCACATAACGAGACTATGCATTTAAAATGTGCAGTTTTCCTGAGCGTGCACATGCGCAAATTGACATGCATATAAAAAGAATGGTGCAGAAAGTATATTTCTTACTGCAACTCTTACCCCAACTCTCATTCAGGCACATTCAAGGCAGCATCATATAGAAAAAAATATGTAACTCATTGGTACTATTATTGTCATCATTGACATCATTAATATTTTATAATTATTGAACATTCATTTTGAAATTATTACACAAATATTAATAAGTCGTCACAGCATTAGTTATGCCCCATTTACACTAATACGTTTTAGTTTTAAATCACATACGTTTTGCTACGGTTACGCCATCCGTCCACACTACGCCCCGAAAACTGAGCGTTTTGGAAATGCTTGACAGGCCGTTTTCATTCTAAAACACTGCTGCTCCGTCTCAGTGTAGATGGGGGAAAACAAACTCCCGAGTGTGTACATGGTACTTTAAAAAGTCTCACATCACCCTGGCTATGCTGTAACACTTTCTTAACAATGAAATGAAAACATGACATAAGAATGTTAAGGCATCGTGTAGCTGCATAATATGAGCCTCATCTTCATGCATATTTATAACAAAACGGAGCCTATAACATTACTGCCTCCTTTCATTTTCATTGAAAATATGAAACATACCCTCTCTTTAATTGAATAAATAATAAAGGCCATTATAAAAGTATAATGCACAATAAGTTTATACAATAGAGAAAATAAAGGCAAGCAAACAGTCAGATGTGGTGACAGGGAATATGTCGTTAGATATAGACAACAAGATGAATTAAATATCACGTTTAACAAATATAATGAGATTAGATCCAGCGGGAGATCTGTTCATCCGTGATGAACAGTCCGACGTGCACAGCTCTCATATGGGTATGTGCTCAACGCACGCTGCAGCGCATGCCAGAGAGTGTGTGTACGGTCACGTGATGTGCATCTTCACCGTTTTAGTGTAGACGGAGAGCTGTTCAGAAACGCTGGGTGAAACGCTAGTGTGGACGCGGATCGTTTTCATTCTAAAACGCTGTTTTAAAACTAAAACGTACTAGTGTAAACAGGGCCTTAGATAGTTGTTTCTGATTTTTGTTAGTTCTGATTTATGTTGTTTTTAAATAAAAAAACATTTGTTGTTTGCACGGGTGCTTATTAATTGTTTATGGGTGCTCCTACATTTTTCTGGCGCTCCTAAATTTTTTAAGTTGGGAGCACTGGTGCAACCAAGTAAAAAAAGGTTAATTTTGAGCTTTGTATTATTTACTCACCCCAAATTGCTTTTAAACCTTTATGAGTTTTGAACGCAAAAGAAGATTTTTTGAAGAACAAAATAAGATATTTTGTAACCACTGATTTTCATAGTAGGAAAAACAAATACTATGGAAGTCAAAGCTTACATGTTTACAGGAATCTTCTTTTGTGTACAGCATAAAAAAGAAATGCATAAAAGTTTGAAACATGTAAAGGGTTGAGTAAATGATGTAGTTTTATAGTAATAAATGATATATGATACCATTTTCCCTTTACTGTTAGCCAGCACTTTTGGGGATTTGCATCTACAGTACCTAACTTTAAATAGTAACAGTTCGTAACCCCAGTGGGCTACAAACTAAACAAATAGGTATCATTGGAAAGAAGAAACTTTGAGCTTTGCTATGGTCTATCTGAAACGTTTCAAGCTTAATAATATAAAAAGTTATACATTATGAAGTAATGATAAGGAACAAATTTATTGTGTATAATATTTTTCATATACAAACACAGGAAAACATTAATGTAATAACCTAGAAAAAAATATACTGTGAAAGCCAAGTGTCTCATGAGTTTATATTTCAAATTTGATGTAGATAGCATGCAAAATGGGATTTCTGCAAAAAGTTTTCCGAGGCTGTATTGGTGTCCTTCTGTCCCTCAGCGTCAAATGCACTTTCTCAAAAATGTCCTACCCAAACTAAACCAGTAACAGTTGCTAAATAATTTGGTCTGCATTCACAGTTTATGTATCTTTGGAAAGAAGATGCTTTGGGCTTTATTATCCATCATCTAAAGTTTGTAATGCTAAAAAAAAATAAAAAAAAATAAAACTGACAGTTTTTCTTTTCTTGGAATGACTTAACTTAAAGTGCTGTACAAAATTGAGGAAAATATTTTTAAGATACTTTATGATATGTTGCCATATGGAAACAATGTCCAATAGTGGATCTAACTTAGAACTTTTAAATGTATAATTTTCCTTATAATTAATAATTTTGTTGTTTGAAATTATTTAACTGGTGTTACAGTATTATAAGCTTTAAAACAGATCATATAATATACACCTTCAACATCCTTTACAACAACTGATATGTTAACAGCTTTTATTTATTCCATTCTTTTTTGCTGAATATTGTTGAAATCAGCATAATATTGTATTATATTGTATACAACATAGAGCAGGTATAAATATTTTCTCCAGTAAATATTATAACAAATAAATAACAAGTCTAATATATCCAGATGCATCAGAATAATGTAGCAACTAGCTAACAATGTTTATTATACCACTACTCTACGCCTGTCTTATCTGCCTCTGGGCTAACCTACCTGAACTGTCTCCATCACTGCTCTTATCAAATGTCCAATCTGCATCATTCTCATTGTCACTAAAACCCATCTCATCCTTACTTTCTTCTGCAGAATGAGTCAGTTCTGTCATTTTCTTCTTTCACTTACCATAGAACATGGCAGTTCTCATATATTTATATCTTGAGTAGATATTTATATCTACTCAAAAGTATTGCCATTAAATTTAGATTTTATCCATAATACAAATGGCATTAACATATGACTAATCAACATTATATTATTAGCATTCATGTTGTTATTGTTACAACTTAAAAGACCACAGCTGACTAAGCTAAACTAAGGTCTTCTCTTTTCAACAAAAAAATTTATAAATTAGAACGTTGGTCTTGAAGAAACTGTGACAGGGAAGTGAACATGAATATCATGTTGCCATATGGCAACACTGTGTGGTAGAGAGTTAAGTAATGTAAAAAAAAAAATGGACCGCACTAAACATGTTATGGGGTGACGCAGTGGCGCAGTAGGTAGTGCTGTCGCCTCACAGCAAGAAGGTCGCTGGTTCGAGCCTCGGCTGGGTCAGTTGGTGTTTCTGTGTGGAGTTTGCATGTTCTCCCTGTGTTCACGTGGGTTTTCTTTGGGTGCACAGGTTTCCCCCACAGTCCAAAGACATGCCGTGCAGGTGAATTGGGTAAGCTAAATTGTCTGTAGTGTATGAGTGTGAATGAGTGTGTGTGGATGTTTCCCAAAGATGGGTTGTGGCTGGAAGGGCATCCGCTGTGTAAAACATGTGCTGGATAAGTTGGCGGTTCATTCCGCTGTGGCGACCACGGAATAATAAAGGTATTAAGCTGAAAAAGAAAATGAATGAATGAATGAATGAATGTTTTGAATTTCATGGCAATATCATGCAAAACTCAATTTCTGGAATATTTTTTCTGAGACAATGTCTTGTCATTTTCTCCCTCTTCTTGTTTGTGGAGACGCAGTCTGATGACCACATATACAGTTGAAGTCAGAATTATTAGCCCCCCTCAATTATTAGCCCCCCTGTTTATTTTTTCCCCAATTTCTGTTTAACGGAGAGAAGATTTGTTCAACACATTTCTAAACATAATAGTTTTAATAACTCATTTCTAATAACTGATTTCTTTTATCTTTGCTATGATGACAGTAAATAATATTTGACTAGATATTTTTCAAGACACTTTTATACAGCTTAAAGTGACATTTAAAGGCTTAACTAGGTTAAGTTAACTAGGCAGGTTAGGGTAATTAGGAAAGTTATTGCATAACGATGGTTTGTTCGGTAGACTATCGAAAAACAAATGAGCTTAAAAGGGCTAATAATTTTGACCTTAAAATGGTTCTTAAACAATTTAAAACTGCTTTTGTTCTAGCTGAAATAAAACAAATAAGACTTTATCAGAAAGAAAAAATATTATCAGACATACTGTGAACATTTTCTTGCACTGTTAAACATTCATTCATTCATTCATTTTCATTTTGGCTTAGTGCCTTTATTAATCAGGGTTCAAATGAACCACCAACTTATCCAGCACGTTTTATGCAGCGAATGCCCTTCCAGCTGCAACCCATCTCTGAGAAACATCCATACACAGTCATTCACACTCACACACTACGGACAATTTAGCCTACCCAATTCACCTGTACTGCATGTCTTTGGACTGTGGGGGAAACCTGAGCTCTGTTAAACATCATTTGGGAAATATTTAAAAAAGAAAAGAAATCTAAGGGGGGCTAATAATTCTGACTTCAAGTGTATACTGAAGATTTCTAGCAATTATTTCACATACTACTTCTTTTTAATTGTAAAATAATACGCATAAATAAAAGAGTTATTGTTTCATTTAATGTTTAAAGTTTTTAGTTACTGTAATCCCAAACGATTTATGTATTTATATTTATACACACCAAAATAGCAAAATAAGTCCACAGATGCACAGATTCTGCCTGGCCCTATATGGCACTGATATTCTAAATGTTTACTGTAGTGTGTGCTTGTGTTGCAGCTCTTCTTTCTGTCTTTGTCTCTGGTGTGTGTGTGTGTGTGCCCTCTCTAAGGAAAGGAAGGAGCTTCTGGTTTCTGCATGTTATTAGCAAAATGCTTGGAGTCACACTTCTCCATCTCTGCGTGTGTATATACATGTGTGGCTTCATGCTGAGGGAGCAACACTTTCTCCTCTTGCGTGAGTGTGTGTGTGTGTGTGTGTGTGTGTGTGTGTGTGTGTGTGTGTGTGCAGCACGTCAACTTGTATGTTCATGTATTTCTCTCTCGTTCTTCCACTCTTTAATCCGTCACCCTCTACTGATCGCATCCCACAGCGATACTTTATTTCCCTAAATGCTGCTGAAACATTTTTTTCGAAGTGTAGCAAAACCAAGGCATTGTAAGACACGCAGCCTGTATGCGCATTATGTCTGGTTAATCACGACATAAATACAAATAATAATATGATTACTGCATCTCCATTGTCGTGCGGTGCTGGAAAATAACATTTACCATTGCCTTTTTAAGTTAATCGTCTTGTTAGCAAATAACAATGCTATTCTTCCAGCCGTGTAGCGATATATATATCGCTACACGGCTG
>CAIGQZ010022722.1:287996-306242 GCA_903798205.1 Danio tinwini
GATTGATTGATTGATTGATTGATTGATTGATTGATTGATTGATTGATTGATAAAATTATCATCTTGACAAAATCTTGTATGATGTAGTACATTTTATCTCTTTCAAAAAAAAGTAGTGTAAATGCAGTTTATTACAGTATGCTGCTCTCTTTTTGGTTTTAAATTAGCCTTATATTAATAAATAAATGACACTGACATTTGTTTAGAGCACATTTTAACCTAACTGAGAAATAATTAAGAAAGCTTTATATCGTATACTTGCTATTTGTTATGTTCACATAAATATTACAAATATTTTAAAAAAGAAAGGTTTTACAATTAAATACTGTTTTCCTTTCAAAGTTACTATGTAACTTAGGAAATTCATGGAAAGAGTCAAATAAACTATTTTTTGCAGAGTTATCAGTATTAATTTTGAAAATCATGACATTTCACAGTTTGGTATCGACTACTGTAATTTTGGTATCATGACAGCCTTCATGGGCAAGAAGCGTCAGTTTGTCAGCTGCAAACTAGAATGACAATAGCGTGAGAGGTTGCCACAAATAGCAATGCGAACGTCCACCTCTGCGATAAATCTGTTTCGCTCCTACGTCAAGCTGCACTGTTTGAACTCAACTCATCTGGAGGAGAGAGAGAGAAAGAAACCTGGGAGGCTAAGCGAGAGAAAGACAGAAAGCACAGCAGATGCTGCGCCGATTAGCTGGATTAGTTCCACTGCATTTTCAGCAATAAAGTTGCAAGTCATTTGGCTGAGAGCGAATGAGAGGCACACACAAGAAACTCTGTCAAAGTGTTAGAAGCAGAATTAGCATGTCTCGCTAACTCCACTGACGTGCAGTTATATTGTGACCCAAATCGCCGAACAAATCTAAATATAGCCATCTGTCTGCTTATTTAAAAAAATACATATATGTGAAAAATAGAAAGCACTTTGATATTTGTTTGCAATATTTGCTTTTAGTCTCTGACAGTCGGAATTCGCCTTCATCTAGAATGGCTTCTTGAGCTAACTAGCCATGAAAGCGTGCATCTTAGACGTCTCTTGATTCTGCAAATTGCAACGAGGAAAGAAATAATTGTGCTAATAGGATTTTGTCTATGTGGTTTTGTTAATGGTCTGAAAATATCCCATTTCAGTTCATTTAGCGGAGTAGAATGTGTCTTATTGGAGTACTTATCTATGCTTGTTTTTCCTGATTATTCTGTATTTTTCAGCAACAGCCAATTTTCTCCCAATTAAAGCATGATATTAGTGCTTAGAGGCTAAATGAATATGAAAACATTACATTACAGCTCAATATTTGCCGCCTGTGATTAGAACAATAATTGTTAGCGCTCCTATTTCCCGACTTGCGAATGCAGGTGTATGCTAATCCAGCAAGCCCACATATTAAAGCAATAACGTATTTGAGAAGACAATATTGCGTGCTTGCATCCTATTGACAGCCCGTTTATGTTCGGGAGCGTCCCTGGAAGCGGTTTCTAACTAGCTTTACTTGGGTACAAAAACTCCAGCTCTGCCAGTTGGCCCAAAGTTAGCGGGGAGCTGTCGGAGTAAATGGCAGCAGCTGCTCGCAGTTCTAAAGAGCATGTCCCAGTCAGCGCAGGAAAAGTCATGGCATCTACATTAATACTACCTTAATGGCCCATCTGCCGCTCCGTAGGGTCCCCGCACCACTCTATGGAGTCATGGGCGTTTGACAGGCAGTCTTCAGCATGCCAGACGCCCACCGCATGCCAAATGGCCCAGAGACGGCCTGACGTCGCCCGGATCTGTCAAACTCTTTCCTCACCGCTCGTCAAAAATGTCCCCGGTGAAAGTTACGGCGGCTTTTTTACACGTGAGCGCTTCTGGATGTGCGTGGAGGACATCAGATGAGTTGACGGCTAGCAATTGACACCTCTTTCTCTCTCGCTCTTTCTGTTTTCCTGTCTCTCCGTTCTTCGTTCAGTCAATCTTTTTGCATGAAGAGATGGAGTTGGAGATCGGAGAACTTGTTTCCACAGCTGTTAAAAAAAAAAAAATAAAATTAAATATAGATATAAATATATATATATATATATATATAAATCGACCAGGCTTATTGGAAAAGCGAGCCAATGGTGACATTTCAGTAAAATTATACAATGTTGCTTCTTGAATGATTTGCAACAGTTTCAAAGTGAAATGTCTAGTGATTAGTGCTAATGTTGCTCAGAAACATGACGCATGCAGCATATCATTACTTTGATTGTCTGCAGTGTGGAAGATCAAACAAATGTCCAGCGAGTGGTGCTAAAAGGTTAATACCCTTTTGTGTTTGATAATAATGTACAATATTTACAACACAGGCTCATTTTGAAAACGTAGCCCTATATATATTTCTGGAGATTTAAAATTATGTTGCCAGAAGAACGTATGGATTATGTGTTTAAAAGGAATGTTACTCTTTCTTTTCCCGCTACTAGCTGACCGCTTACCTCCATGTGGATGGCTTTTCCACTGTTACCAGTTTGTCCAGTTAGCTTACCATGTACATCGGCAGACTTGAGATGCTGAGGGAAGTTGACCACGATGACGGGGTAAAAAAATATATATATATAAAAAAGCCAAAAAATAAAGTAAACAAGTGAATAACAGGGTGAGAATCTGGTAAAATCAAAAAATGTGGTAAAAATTAAGCCAAGGCTTTTCTTTTTCTGGATTGCTTTTTAAAACTGTTGGGTTTAGGGCAGTGGGTGGGCGGGACAATCTGTGCTTTTGAAAACACTATCGGTTGGGTTTAGGGAAGGAGGAGGGTGGGTCAGTGTGTCAGTAATTCAGTCAGTTGACAGTGGCCTCTGGTGGATTTCCATGAGAACATCAGGCGTGAATGGCACTTGTGAAAGAAATTTGAGATTTGAAAAAGCATACACAGCAGCCTCTGGTGGATTCGCAAAAACAAAAACTGCCAAAAAACATACCATACCACCTGTGATGTACTGTATTTGGCACTCTTCAAAAACGAATATAGCATTATTGGTATGCGATACCATTCTATTTCAAGTGGCAGTAGCATAATATGATAGTACCCTGTAGCTACATTTACACAACAATCATGTATTTAAAAACAGTTTTTCTACATTCTGATAAAGCTTCAAGTCGGCATGACAGTGTTTCAAATCAATCTGTGTTTACACATACTGTATTCACAAAAAATGACCAGAAAGGCTGTATTAAGAAATGCCAGGCCAGTATTTGGTGCTGTCACCTTGTTAGTAAACAGTAGCTGTAAGCAAAAGATGACATGCCATCGATGTACCATGATGCCATGATGTTTTAATTGGCCTTTTGTGTAAGATGTGTCTTTATTTTGTGTGTGTGTGTGTGTGTGTGTGTGTGTGTGTGTGTGTGTGTGTGTGTGTGTGTGTGTGTGTGTGTGTATTGTGAGATAAATCCACACTTTGCTAATGGAAATATAGTCGTAACAAACACTTTTCTTTAATCTATAATCCCCTATCATTTTCAAAGACATTTATTATTGGGTGTTTACACAGACACAACATTGGTAGCATTTTCAAAAACTTCAGTAAGAAAATAATTTTGTGTAAAATGAAAAGGCAAAACATATATAAGTTTAGCGTTTTTACATTTTCATGTAAACATGCTTACATCATGTTGCATCTTTGTCTTAAAATTTGCATAGAACACACATCTGCAAATACACTTTTTCAAATAAACAGAGCTCTTCTCCAAAATGTACAACGCATTGTTTTATTTCTGAATGAATCATGACTCAAGGATTTAACGAGCTGTTTATAAAAAAACAAACAAACAAACAAATAAACAAACAAACTAACTAATTGTCTAATGTAGGGGTGTCCAAACTCTGTGCTGCAGGGCCCGTGTCCTGCATATTTTAGTTCCAACCCCAATTAAACACACCTGTACCAGCAAACCAAGCTCTTTCTATCTGCACTAGAAACTTCTTGGCAGGTGTGTTGAAGGAAGTTGGACTTTAAACTCTAAACGTTAAACATTGCAGGACACTGGCCCTCCAGAACCGAGTTTGGACACCCCTGGTCTAAAGTGACTAAATCATTAGTCACTGGCAACCTCTTCCTTCCCCCACCCCCGAAAGAAAAAAAATAAAAATAAAAATAAATAAATAAACAAATTAAATTATTTGATCTACTATATTATAAGATATTAATGAACTAAAATTAATACTGCTACTACTACTACTACTACTACTACTACTACAAAACCACAAATAAATAAATAACAACAACTATAAATGATGGGACAGCACAATGGCACAGTGGGTAGCTCATTCACCTCACAGCATGAAGGTCAATGGTTCAAGCCCCGGCTGGGTCAGTTGACATTTCTGTGTGGAATTTGCATGTTCTTCTCGTGTTTGCATGGGTTTCCTCTGAGTGCTCCGGTTTCCTCCACAAGTCCAAAGACACGCACTTTAGGTGAATTGGGCAAGCTAAATTGTCCAAAGTGAATGAGTGTGTTTGGATGGATGTTTCCCAGTGATGGGTTGCGGCCGGAAGGGCATCCACTGCGTAGAACATATGCTGGATAAGTTGGCGGTTCACTCCGCTGTGGCGACCCCAGATTAATAAAGGGACTAAGCTGAAAAAAAGAAAATGAATGAACGATAAATAATAATTACATTTTTTTTATTAATGCAATTTAATTTAAGCAATAATTAAATTTAACCAGAGTCTAAAAGAAAAAAAAAACAACAACAGCAGCTTAATTTGAAATAACATTTTAAGGGGGGGGGGGGAAATTAACCACAGGCAACCACATGTAGGCAGAAACAAATTAGTTATTATTTATCCGCCATCACAATCACATTACATTACTGGCAAAGATTTAAATATTACTGCTGCTTTTATTTCAATTGTAAGCACACAGTAAGGTTTGTTTCCAAAAAATTGGTAGAATCCTGTTTTCCCAATGAGTTTATGCAAAAAAAGAAAAGATTTTTACATATCTGCTAAAACTTGAAACGATGCATTTCAGTTTTTATTCATAGCGTAGTAAAAAAAAAAAACCTCGACAACCAAAACATTAAACTGCGTAAAAGCCCATTCACCGTAGGCCTCTTTCTTTGAATCGCAGCTTGATATTGTTAAGAGTTTAGTTTCCAATTACAAATGCTGTTTTCTGACCTAGCCGTGCACCAGACAGCATGTGTGGGCGACCGAAAGCGCAACGTTACACTGCGCTTGAAAGTGCTGCGCCTTTCTGTTTTTTCTCCATACTTAATAATATGTAGATAGGCAGGATAAGGCATGGTATCATTTATTATTTAAAACCAAACAAGCCAAAACAGAAATGATGTGATCTTTTCCAGAGAGGGGGGGGCCAAGGGGGGAGTCAGGAAAAGGCCAGCAAGGGAACAGTTGGTTGGTTATCTGGAGGGGAAAATATGCATGTGTGTGTGTGTGTGTGTGTGTGTGTGTGTGTATTTTGCCACCAGCTCTTCAAAGGCTAGCACTCTGCTGTAACACAGCTGGGAACAGCAGGGAAAGTTGAAGAGTGCCTTCCTCTACTCTCCTCCTCCTCCTCCATCTTTCTGCTGATGTGTAATGTTTTTCTCTACCTCTCTCCATCTCTCTTTATCAAACCGAAGTTTCGCCTTGCCTTTCGCCCCCTCACTCCCTCTCTCTGCGTCTCTCTGGGCATTTCTGCTCTTCTACGGCAGTCCCAGCCGGAGGGAGAAAGCAGGGGAGGAGGAGGAAGATGAGGATGATGATGAGTGGAAAGGTTCTGTGATACTGCCTGTGAACCCATGATGCCTCCTTGCTGAACTCTCCCCAGCAATCTATTCCTGCTTTTTACTCCATCTAATTCCAGCCAACCCGGTCTGCGATTACCTTTTGCTAATGCTAAAGGAGTACACAGTCTCATGCTCCTATTAGGAGTGCTGTACGTGCTGATTTAGATGTGTTCCTGGGTCAATACATTTTTGTTGACCCTGGAACATCCTTCCTGTACAAATGTAACTCCTTCCCTATAGATGCAAACACGTGAACTTTTTGACATCAGAATAGGCCACTGCTGAGATTTGCATAGATCTGATCTAGAATAAAAAATAAAAAATAAAATAAATAAATATATATATATTTATAAGACATATACTTCCAGCTCATAAAAACATTAACTCAAATAACCACTCGTTACAACCAAGGTATGCAGAAGAGCATCTCTGAACGCACAACACGTCCAGCCTTGAGTCAGATGGGCTACAGCAGCAGAAGACCACACCAGGTGCCACTCCTGTCAGCTAAGAACTGGAATATGAGGCTCCAATTTGACAGGCTCACCAAAATTGAGCAATAGAAGATTGGAAAGACCTTGCATGGTCTGATGAGTTTTGATTTCTGCTGTAACATTTGGTTGATAGGGTCAGAATTTGGCATCAACAACATGAAAGCATGGATCCATCCTGCCTTGTATCAACGGTTCAGGCTGCTGCTGTTGGTGTAATGGTATGGGGAATATTTTCTTGGCACACTTTGGACCCAGATCTCAATCCAATGGAGCACCTTTGGGAGGTGGTGAAACGGGAAATTCGCATCATGGATGTGCAGCTGACAAATCTGCAGCAACTGCATGATGCTATCATGTCAATATTGACCAAGTTCTCTGAGGAATATTTCCAGCACCTTGTTGAATCTACGCCACAAAAAATTAAGGCAGTTCTGAAGGCAAAAGGGGGTCCAACCCAGTACTAGTAAGGTGTACCTAATAAAGTGGTCTGTGAGTGTATGTATATTATATATGAGTATATAAACATACATATATACACACACAATTATGTTACAATTATGTTTAGCTCTACTGTACTAGTTAACTAAGTATTAATATACTAATACACTAACACTAAGTTCTTTTCTTTTTTGTCACACAGTAGAGTTGAGCATCGATGTAATCCTTTTGGTGTTTTGCAACTTTAGTATAGGGGCCAATTAACACTAATAACAAGTGACAATTAAAGATATTGACTGTTTATTAACATGTATAAAGTACATACATGAATGATCTTATTCCACATCCCTAATCATATCTAATATCTAAAACAAACTAGTAGTAAATTATTTTTACATTCAGATATATAATTAAAAACTAAAAATGAGCGTAGCACTGTATGTAGTGGTGGGCTGCTTGCATTAAAAATGCAAGGGCTGGTTTTCTCTATCCATGCAGTGAATCTCACTTTTTTCTTATTTGTGTTTACCCCTAACTTGTTTGCATCCCTGCTGACCCTAAACCTAACACTAACTATCAGTTATTCCTTAAATCAAAAAGAAATGAAAGGTATTTATCAGTGATGTAGAAGTGCCTTACCCAGCTTAAAAGCTAAAACAACATAAACTGTGGTGTGTCATGGTGGTGCAGTGGGTAGCAAGAAGGCCTTCTGACAGCAAGAAGGTTGCTGGTTCGAGCCTCGGCTGGGTCAGTTGGCATTTCTGTGTGGAGTTTGCATGTTCTTCCAGTGTTCACGTGGGTTTCCTCCGGGTGCTCCAGTTTCCCCCACAAGTCCACAGACATGTGATATAGGTGAATTGGGTAAGCTAAATTGTTTGTGGTGAATGAGTGTGTGTGAATGAGAATAAAATAGATATTTCCCAGTGTTGGGTTAAGGCTGGAAGGGCATCCGCTGCTTAAAACATATGCTGGATAAGTTGGCGGTTCATTCCGCTGTGGCGACCCCAGATAAATAAAGGGACTAAAGCCATAAAGAAAATGAGTAAATAAATAAACATAAACTCTAAACTAGTTTCTTAGATCTAATTGGTTGATTGAAATGTTGTTCCAGAATTTGCAAAGATGTTGATCCAAGAAAATGTTACACTTGTTAAAATCCAGTTCTGCAGAACGGCTGAACACCAAAATACTACGCCTAAAATGAATAAAGCCAGGTTCTAAGAATTAATACAGATTATTCTTACTATATAAAGACAGGAAGTAATACATCTCAAATCAATTAAAAATACAACTATCCCTCGTGTAATCGCACTTCACAGGCATGCAGATGATCTTTTATGAGCGCTTGCACTTGGATTCACCCTAAACTTGTCATCGAACTCCTTTCGTTTGTAGATGGAGCATTCAGCAAATCCCTTATCAGGGGGTCAAGAGTTAAAAAGTGCCGCACTGTAAGAATTATCCTGATCACTGTGTGGCTTTGAACCCTCCTTATGTTAGTGATGCATGGAGTGAGTGATTTTAATTCAAACAGGGAAGTTCTTCATGGAATTAACCTTGAAGCCTGCCCCCACCCCTCTTTTAATTTAAGTCGTGTGCTTCACTGCGGGGTGTTTTTTCTTCTTCTTCTTCTTCTCCCTCACTCTCTCTCTCATGCTCTCAATCTATCGCTTACTTGTTAATTTTTTTAGATTAACATAGGTCATGGTGTTTCAGACCTCTGCTGGCACCTCAAGGTATGGTTCTAAGAGATCAGAGTGTATCTGTGCAAACCTCATTCTAATGTGTACAGTTGAGATGTGGACAGTCAAGTATATTGTGGACGTGTACTGTTTAGTATTTTTTTATTTAGATCCCCCATCCCTACCACCAAAAGTACATTATTCAACTCAGGCTCATTGAAAATGTCTCAGCCTTTTTGCAAAAATGTAAAATATGTTGTTCCATGTTTGATTTCAGGTGACAAATCCACTAGTGGGTGCTGTCTACATTGTTATGAATCTGAAATAGGCTATTTAGGATATGCTTTGTTTTACATTTCAGACACACCTCCTTATTCTACACATCCACAAGAAAAATACCACCAAAGCGAGCCACTGACTGAAACCCTTGCCTTTATCTAACCAATAGTGTATTCTAAAAAAGTTGTGTGGAGCCGTGCTTCACCAGACTCAACCCCAAGTGCTCTGGGGTTGACACTCTACAACGTGAGCTACTGAGAAAACTGACCATATTAGAAAAAAAGTTGCCCATATGGAGAAATGTGAGAAAAACATATTTGGTAACAAATCATAGACACTAATAAAGGCTGATTTATACTTCTGCATCAAGTGATTGCTGTAGCCCACGGTGCATGCTTTGCGCGTAGCCATGCATTTATACCTCTGCATGCTGTTTGGGTTGCTAACTGGCAGTGGGTTTCTATGTTTCTCTAAGTCAAGTTTCGTTGTGGGTGTTTAGATTTTTCGGAACATTACCTTAACGTACAAGTAGCTAAAATCAGAGCTAAAATCCCACTCATTCAGAGGCAGGAACCATCAGACATGCAACAACTTTAATCATTAGGTCAACACAAAACAACAGTTTCCATCTGGAGCTTCTTCACAGGACTCGACACTTGTAAACACTCACTCCAGGACTGCCCACACTCATTACCAAGCCAACCATTCACAGAGCTTGCACTACGCGTGGTTATGATGTGTAGTTGTAGTTGCGATGTAGTATTTTTTGAGAGGTGCACGTCAGCCTCGACGAGGGCAATGCGACTGCTCGAAGGATGTGCCGAAGCATACTGTGCTCTTGACACAGAAGCATAAATAAGCCTTAAAGGGCTATGAAACCCCCCTGTCTTAGCAGAGTGTTTTTACACCTCTAGTTTGGAAAAAATCAGGAAAGTGGGCGTGTCCAGCTCTGTTTAGGTGAGGGTGTCAGGGGAGGGAAAGAGGGAAGGATTTGTAAATATGGGAGTTTCCGTTTGGGCACGCGCGAGGCAAAACAAACACACAGATGCAGGGGAGAAAGACAGTGACTGTGTTTACATGGACATCAGTAAACAAATTACTTGCCAAATTATTAAATTGTCAACTTTAACTGCAGTTTGACACTTTCACTTTTTATCCAGGAACATTTCCTGCATGTCACCCGTGACAAATGAGATATTGAAAGCGAGGAACTGCTGGAGAGTGGAGTTTTAATGGTATGTTTGATACCGCACGGTGAATGGGTGAAAAAAAACCCCTCTACATTTCTTGGTAACTTAGATGCACACGATAGGTAGCGTCAGAAAGCCGTGTGTGTGTCTAGACTATCCCGTCACAAAATGCAGCGAAAATTCTGCACGGCGGGAATAGTTCAATTAAGGTGTTTACATTCGGAGAGCAGCATTTACAGCGGATCTTTCAGTCTATAATATTGTACTATAATATTGCAGTGATATTAACAAACTGTAAACTTGCTAACTCATTTGACTATAGTATGTCTTTAAAAACTGAAAGAGCACTGCTGATGATACAAACTAAGTTTGCCATCTGAATGAACAAAGGGCACTGCTCTCACTGACACACACACACACACACACACACACACACACACACAAACACACACACACACACACACACACACACACACACACACACACACACTTACCAAATCTGTAGCGACAGGACAATAAAACTGGAACTGTGTCTTTTTTTACAAGGAGACGAGCAGCAAATCCAGATTTCATCATTTCCAGATGTGAAAAGATCTTGAGTAAAAAAATGTTCCTTACAAATGCATTCTGTCGCGTGTCACGTGCACTGTAATCCACATGAGTCCAGCAGCGCTCTCACAGCGGGAAAATGAAAACAAAACCTTTGTTGCAGCACATTAATAAACACATCGCACTAAAAAATGCAACACTGACGACCCATGTCTCCAAATTTTCGTTCTTTCACTTGTTTTGGCAACACAACGTGGCGCCTCTCTGTCGTCTGAAAACTGTAACAGGTAAACAGTCTTCGAAGCTATCATGCATATTAATGAAGTTGCGCCGCATAGACAATAGAGCGCGCTTATTGGTATGAACAAAGTCTTTCTCATGAATTGATGCCGCACACTCAGAGACGTCACAATGTTCTCGCAATGTTCTGTACAGACAGCCAATCTCCACACTGGATTTACACGCAACTATCTCATGGCCGTGATGCTGCTTCAAAAAGTTGTTTCAAACTGGAAGAACAAATTTGCTCAAAATAACACAAAAAACAAACAATTTTCACTTTTTAGTGCAATATATGTGTCCTCGTAGTGTTTATAGCAGTGTGGGACACATATATGACTGCCAAAAGCTCAAAAAATGTGTTTTGGTGTTTTGTGACCCTTTGTGGTATTTATTTGGTCTTGTACAAAGGCGTGCAAAAAAATATATATATATATATATAAAAAAATTCTGAATAAATATTTGTCGATAATTTATCCCTTTAACTATGTCGAAAGGACTACAATATAGCATTATACTGAGGTTTCATTTTAACTTTTTTTTAAGTTTCACAAAAAAAACAAAAAAAAAACAAGACTGAAGCATTTTCAATGAGCATGGTTAACATTATCACTTACATATTGTCTTATAATCTTGTTATATGCATTTAAGATATAAGTACACTAATTGCTGTTTGTTTGTTTTTTCATCGAAAATAGCTCAAATCAAAGCCAGAGCAGAACAATTTTTTGTCAACTCTTCTTTTCATAAATAAATCTGCTTTTCAAACAAACAATTCAGTCAGTGAGTTAGTGATTAATTTTTTGAGGCAATCCCTTTGATTTGTTTCTAAATGAATATGCAATTTTGAATTAATCAGTTGAATGAATATTTTATAGAATTACTGATTAAGACTTGCACCATCTATTGGTTCATTAGTGATTTAGTAATTTGTAATTTCTTTTTTCATTCACACTTTGTGAGCAACAGTGATCATTGGTGACCGGATGTGGACAAGTCGAGCAAGGCGACAAAGTAAAAAAATCTATCACATTTCTTTTCTATTGTTTTTATTGTAAACACGCTGGTTGGACATGCTTGACTGTTACACTCGCAGCTCACATCTTTTGAAAGCAAGGCAAGTTTATTTATATAGCACATTTCATACACGGTGGCAATTCAAAGTGCTTTACATAAACAATAATAAAAAAGACAAGTATAAGAAAATTAAAAAAAGCAAATAATTAGCTTTTTAAAGTCTAGTGCTATTTTGGGATTTCCGCCTGGATTTTACCTACCCAAATTTAAAAGCTTCCCAAATCCACATGCAGAGGTGTTAATGCAAAAATTTGGTATCATTTTAAAGAAAACCCTTTGAACACTATTGAAAGTATTTAAAATAACTGTATATGTTGTCTGTGTTATAATAAACACCTAAAAAAGCAATTTTTATATTTTTTTTATAAACTCAAATATGAAAGTGTACCTTTTAGGTTCTGTGTGGTCTATGTTGCTGTAAATAATTTTGGTGGTTCCTGCACATGTGTGTAATCAGAAGAAAAAAGAAAAATGTCTCTACGATAATCTATGCAAAAGTTATTGTATTCCAACTGATGAGAGGTGCTATACCATTTTTTATGTATTTTCCGCCTACCAAATTTTGAAAGCCTTCCATATCCAAATGCATTGCTATAAATGAAAAAATTCCAGTGTAATTGAATAGAAAACCCATTGAATTTACATAAGAAACTGCTGAAAGTAATAATTACTATTTGATATGTTTTCTGTTTTATTATGAACCACTTCAACATTGAGCACTTTTTTTTTTCTAAAATGCTTTTTTGAAAGGGTGTAGATTATTTATTTACAGAATTTGGCCACTCCAGACAGTTCTGCTTGAAATCAGCAGAGGGCAGCAAACACTAGGAAAAATAATTGTACCTATATAATGTGATATAACAAAACTGTTGCAATTCATCTGAATACTGGTAAAATAACTTTTTGATCATTAATATTAAATTGTACATATTTGCTTCTGCTTAGTTTTACATGATACTAACTATAGGAACATTAGTTTACATTACTTATTTTATCTCCTTTCCATTTTAGGCATCATACCATTATATTAAAATTAGTCAATGACTATAAGATATGAAAATAAACAAATGTTCAATACCTAGCTCGGGTACCCAGTATACTGTGTATTTAAGTGTAAATAACTTTTGTACAGTAAAATAAAATCCGAAGTGATGCATATGTGCATAAAATATAGCTTCTACACTCTCAAACGGAGCCACTTCCGGGGTGTTGCGCAACCCGCAACCTTTAAAAATTAAAGGGGAAGTTGATGACGTCACCGGACCCGCCACCGGGTCCGCGGAGTTTGACTGGTTAGAATGATTAAAAACAGATAAAAATGTGTTAAAACAGGTTATAAAACAATTAAAAGAAAAGCAAGACACAATAGTGTGATCTGTCGGACGTAGCACAGTGCTCAGTAAAGACACAGCTAAACAGATGTGTTTTCAGTCTCGATTTAAATGTTCCTAATGTTGGAGCACATCTGATCATTTCCAGCAGCGAGAGGGGCATAGTAGCTGAAAACCGATTCACCCTGCTTTGAATGAACTCTTGGAATTTCTAGTTTATATGATCCTAAAGATCTGAGTGATCTGTTAGGTTCGTATTCAGTCAGCATATCTGTAATGTATTGAGGTCCTAGGCCATTTAGTGATTTATATAGCAGTAATAATATTTTAAAATCTATTCTGAATGTAACTGGGAGCCAGTGTAGAGACCTGAGGAGAGGTGTGATGTGCTCTGATTTCCTGCTTCTGGTCAGAATCCTGGCCAACATGTTTTGGATGAGCTGCAACTGCCTGACTGTCTTTTTGGGAAGGCCTGTGAGGAGGCCATTACAGTAATCCACCCTGCTGCTGATAAAAGCATGAACAAGTGTCTCAAACAAAGCATCTGATTCTTGCAATGTTTTGAGATGATAGTATGCTGATTTACTAACTGCTTTGACATGACTATTGAAACGCAGATCTGAATCCAGAGTCACACCAAGATTCTTGACCTTATTTTTTGTTGTTTGACCTTTAGAGCCAAGGTATGCATTCACCTTGAGAACCTCATCTCTGTTCCCAAACACATGACTTCAGTTTTCTCTTTGTTTAACTGAAGAACGTTTTGGCACATCTAATTGTTCATTTCATCAATGCATTGGCAGAGGGTGTCAACAGGGCTGTAGTCATTAGGCTAAGTAGATCTGAGTGTCATCAGCATAGCTGTGGTAGGAGATTTGGTTCTTTCTCATTATTTGGCTCAGAGGGAGCATATAAAGGTTGAACAGGAGAGGTGCCAGAATCGAACCTTGTGGGACTCCACATGTCATGGGTGTTCACCTCGACCTATGGTCACATATACTGACATAGTAACCTCTCCCTTCAAGATAACATCTAAACCATTTGAGGACCATCCCAGACAGCCCGACACAGTTTTCCAGCCTATCCAGAAGTATGCTGTGATCGACAGTGTCAAATTCAGCACTTAGATGAGCAATACCAGCACTGTTAGTTTGCCTGAATCTGTATTTAGGCAGATATCATGGATTATCTTTATAAGAGTGATCTCTGTACTGTGATGTGCTGTGAAACCAGATTGAAAATTGTCTAAACACCCCTTGGAAGTTTAAGAACTTGTTAACCTGGTTTAAAAATAACTTTTTCAAAGATTTTGCCAATGAAAGGAAGATTTGAGATTGGCCTGTAATTGCTCAATAGTGTGTTATCCAGGTTGCTCTTTTTCAAGAGGGGTTTAACAACTGCAGTTTGAAAAGGTCTCTAAGAGAAGTGAAGCATTTACCACTTTTAGGAGATCCATTTCTAAACAGTAAAACACTGAAGCGAACGTAAATGATGTGTTTTTTACACACTGTGCCAAGTTGAACAGTCTTTCAGTGGACCATTCAGAGAAGCTCAGTGGCAACCATTGTGAACTTCTGTTTGTAGTATATCATGCTGGAGGAGGCACTCATTGTGGCTTTGTCCAGATATCCTGAGTTATGTGATGTATCCTCAAGTGCTTATCAAAACTGGGTTTTCCTATTTCTAATGGGTGTATTATTGCCATTATTACACCATCTTCATAATATCGTGTCTCTATTAGATACATTATATAAGTAGCTATACTGACCAAGAACAAACATTTTTCTTGTTCTTCTTTGTAAATAAGAGATTTATGCACTGATTCCATTTGTATTTAGTGTTTTCCCCTTAACAGGGTTTATTTTTAGTCACACACAAACGTATTTGCTCTCAGTGAATATTATCATAAACCTAACTTAAAAAACCTCAAGGCACGAATGCCAACTTGTGACTTCAATTGCCACCCAGCACAACAGGCAGCTACAAAGTCTTTGCTAATGTGAATAAGGCTGAAGGTACCAACACAGTTTTACAGTCAGCAAAATATAGTTTCATTAGCATTGTCATTATAGTTTTGGTCAATACTGCACGCCCTAAACCAGGTTTTACCTCTTTGTCAGTAGTAAGTTTTTAATCTTATAACATTTAATAAAATTATAACTAATTAATTTATAGATTTTTTTTAAAGTACAGGCCAGGATTAAAACATCATTTAACCCATTGGCAATTTATTTTCACAAAAGTTAGCTCAAACAAATTAGACTACTGCATTTAGTAGGCTACTTATGTTTATAACCTTACTCTTGGAAATGCAATTTGTATATAAAAAAGATGGAATAAATTGTATTTTTATATAAAAATTACAATATGTGTATTTGACCTTTTTATGTGTGAGATCTGTAATTATTACTATATACTGTATGAGTTTATTTTTTTTAAATACATTTGTTTTTGCCCTGTTTAGGATAAATGTGAAGTAATACAGTATCTGCAATTTATACTGTTCATTTGTCTCTCAGTGGAGATATTAATCTCTGTCCAGCAGAGGGAGTGTGTAATTTACAGAACATCTATTGTCCTCCTCGAATGCAAATGCTCCCTTTTTCCATGTTTTACAGCAGGAAACAAGTGCAAAATCACCTCATTACCAGACATAAAACTACAAATCATGACAAATTGAATCCTTTTTAAATCTAGTGTGTGTAATTGGACATTTTACACCAAGCACAATGCATTGTGCGAGTTCTATTGACTTGGAATGAATTACTGATGTTTATTTGCACTGATAGAGTTATGCAGATTTTCAGCCATTACCATTGCCTGTGCTTTTCAAAAATGACTTCAATAAAAGAACAAATAAATACATTTCCCTTCGCTGTGCCAGGAGCACGGGCATAGCTCAGACACGGACTAACTGTGGAGGTGATAATTCTGCTAAGATGAGATGTAGCGGTGTAGTGTTAATCACAATGAACAAGCATGGGCTTGTTCTCAATAACAGAGAACCTTTCTCATTTCAAGTTCACACACATACATACACACACACAGACCAAAGTGTGAAATGAATTGTTCGTTGCATATGAAAAGCTTCATTCACTTAACAGCCGCTCCACTTTCAGCTCCAAACCTGCATTTTGTTCACCGCAAATCAGACACACCAGATGCTAAATATACTAAAATAGCACTTCACCGTGAGTATGTACAGTAAATACTCAAAAAAAAGTAAAAGCAATTTTTTTTACTGAAAATACACCCCCTTTCTATGTAAATTAGGCTATATTTGTGCTATTAGTTTGACACAATTAATGTTGTGCAGAAGCTAATGTTCTGCAAGTGCAATTTATTCTTGCTGAAATCTCTGCATAGCAATCCATTTATGTGATATACTGTAACAAACCATACTGCTGACTTTTAGCCTTACCTCTTGTCCTCCTTTTAGTCCGGAGGGGACAATTTATTTGTTTTTATTTAAGAGTAAAACTACATAGAAAGGCATATTAATGGAAGGCATATGATAAGTGCATGGTTTTGTAATGCAATATACTGAACAGGCCTTTCGTTCTTAAGGTAGTTGTGATGTGCTAATGTTGATTATTTGGCAATTTTAACCAGCAGATGGGATCGTTGTTGATTCATTTCAGATGGATGCGTCAACAAAGTCTTTCACAAGTGCATTTTCTGACAACAAACAGATATCTCTGTGGTTAGTTCAAGGCGATAATCACAGCCCTTCTCTTTCTATTGTACCTGCAGCTCTGGTTTTCGAGCTGTGATCAGTTTTTCCTCTCATTGTGTCTGTGTGTCATTTTGCGTCGTCTCACTCGGTCCGAAGTTTCCTGATTGATCCAGAGAGATACGCAGCGCGGCAGATGCCGCTCTAATTATACAGTTGTTTTAAGGTTGTCAGGTTGCAACAAGGAGGAAATCATCAAGGGAGGAGTTTTGATGGACGCAGGGTGTATTTCAAGCATCTGGCAACTGCGGCAGCTGCTGTACCATATCCCTGCTGCCAGCTTTCTGGCTAAATAAATATCGCCTCAATCCATCTTGTAATGGCAAGTGTAAATTACTGCAGCACGTCAATAACTGGTTTACTATGATGTTTCTTTGCCGCCATTTCCAGCTGTATATTGATTTCACGTAGCTGTTAAATGGCACCGGTACTATTTCTCTAGAGTGGGACGTGTTTTTTTTCTGTCTCTAAGTGTTTAGTGTTGAATTGTGGACAGGAGGGAAATATAATATTTTTATTGACCAGCCATTATCTCGGTTTGTTTATAGTGGGGTATGAAATTATATTTATATTCAGAAAATAAATAGCTTAACAGTTTTTGCTAAATAATCAATTCGCTTTCCAGTTGGGCAACATGTTTAGACTTAAAACTGCTTGTAATTGTTAGGAGATATAGAAGTAATCTTTTAGTGTTGTGTGTGTGTGTGTGCGGGTCTGTGTCTGCAGTCCCATAGCCAGCCTATTAAAATGGGTGCGTCTTTTTTCTGATAAAGTAGACCTTTTTGCAGTTATTCACCTCATTTTCTATTCAATTATGCATTTTAGTGACATTTTAAGAGCTAATCTTTGCTGGATCAGTTTGTCGGATGGTGATCATAACCACTTTTTTGATGGACCAAAAATATTTCCAATTTATATACAATTTAAATATTGTTATTAAATTAGCATAAAATAAAAAAAAAAAATTCTTAGCCTAATTTAAATTACAAATGTATTATCATAGATCAAAAAAAATATTAATCTGGTAAAACTTGTTTTGAAATAAAAACTGTAGTCTATAGGTAAATAACAACCTGGATAGCTCATTCAACTTTACTCAGTCAAAATTTGGCCACTTGAATAATAAAAAAAATACATTTGTCTTAAAGCCTTCTTCTATCAATCTGTTTGTGATGGAATAGCAGTCAAAACAAATATATGAAAATAAAATAAATGAGCTCATATTGGAGTCATTTTCTGGACTTTGTCAGTGAGAAGGGTGGGTATTTTGAACCACCCAAACCACCCCTGGCTATGGGCCTGGTCTGTGTGTGCATGTGCGTGCAGTGGCAGAAGTGAACAGTGCCAAATGCAGGTGAAAATATAAAGAATATAAGAAACAATAATACTTGGGGTTTCAGTTTTTTTTTTTTTTTTTTTTTTTTTTTTTTTT
>CAIGQZ010022722.1:312728-325501 GCA_903798205.1 Danio tinwini
ATTATTATTATTATTATTATTATTATTATTATTATTATTATTATTATTATTGCACATGTGGGGTATAAAAATACAATTATAATTATAGTATTATCATGAGAAAGTAGTTTTTACTTTATTTACATGCCATTTTTAGTTGTTTATATGTCTGATGTCTTTAATTATTTATTTATTGTTTTTTTGTTTGTCTGTTGGTTTGTGATCTGGTTATTAGTTCAATTGTTCTTTAAGAAAGCATGTTACCTTACAAAAATTACACAATAACAGCTTTGCAGCAGTTAATTGTGGGTTAGGGTTTAAAGGTTCCAGTCAGAGTGCTGTTTTCTGCTCTTCTCTCGCTAGATGTGCCCTCAGCTGGTCTTGGTGCCATTACTGCTCCCTGCACTTTTTATCCTGCACCTCCGAGACCCCAAACTGCCAAACGAGGTGAATTATGGCCAGTTATATGGAGTGGACTCTGAGCCACGGGGGACAGGACATAGAAGAACTAACCACAGTTCTGACCATTAAAAGCCAGCCTGACACTGGCCCTTCATCTTACCTCCTTCACGAGATGAGTGCTCCAAACTTCAGCTTCCCCTGAGAAGAGACAGATCCAAGAGAAGAGCCCAGACACGCTTCCCCCTATCATTATCAGTTAAGCTTCTCACCTCTACTTTTCTTTCTGGGAGTCTTTCTTGCTCTCTTAAAAAAAAAAGACTGTTAAAAACACAAATTCGCCAAAGATTGAAATATTTAGAGAAGAATAATAAGAATGGAAATATCTTAATCAATTTAAGCTTAAGTAAACAGTGTAGCGAATGAGATTACATTGAACTGATTTTACATGGCTTACAGTATTGCCAAAGCATTGTTCAATATGTGAATAATAAACAAATATATAATACAAAAATAGAAAACATAAATCAATCTGTAATATAGTTAAGTAGTTAAAATCATACATTAATAATTAATAATTAATTAATAATTAAGACATTGTTAATAAATAAATAAATGTCTGTCTTGTTCTCAAATGTGATTGGCTGACAGCCGTGTGATATGCTGCAATAATAGTGCTCATACAGCCTCTTCACTCTCCTGTATTACACATAGAGTGACAGCAGATCAATAAACTCAATACAGTTTGACAAATATTGCAGCTGTTGGACAACATAGGTTCAATCCCAATTCTACCCCCCAGCCCTTCCCCTTACCCCTCACTTTGCACATTCATGTGAAGGGGTAGAGGTGTCCCAATTATCCTTATCTTGAAGTGGTAGGGCTAAGTGAAAGGGCTAGATAGCCCTTAAAAGAGACATTTTTCAGGACCACACTCGAAACCAAGGGGTAAGAAAATTTCCCACAATATACTTGCCACAACGGCTGCATAGCTACACCCGGAAGTCAGGAGATGCACAAATCAGTCATTGTTACAATTTTATATGACAAACAAACACGTGTGATTTTTACATTCATAACCATGTTCGTGTTTTACCGTCATGCCTTAAAAAAAAAGCTAAAATAAAAACCACTATATGTTGCGATCTATAATCCCTAATAATAACTCCAGTACAGCAGTCCCACAAAATTCTGACACTCAATGACACTCCAACACCCTGTCAGAAAAGTATAGTGTCTGAGAATAGGTGTTTTACAGTATCTGCTATAATGTCAATGTTGTTTTTGTGTGTTTACATGATGAATATGGCCACGGTGTAAATGCGCAGTACATTTATGAGCTTATTGCCACATTAGATTGTTATGATAACATGATATATGCCTTCAGTGAAAAACTCAGTGTAATTTCAAACTACAGCTGATCAAATCATTATATAACTGGTAAGTGACATTCTAAGTCGATCTCTCCCTTTTGTATGTTGTAGTGCTGTATTTATACCATAGTAATCTGGAAGTGTTTTTGGTAGTGATTGCTTTGCAGATTTTTTTGATTTCTCAGGGATAATTATTGTAATATCTCGATTGAAAGAGAGAAATACTGCAAAAAGTTTCTAGACTGATGGCATTTCATACCATTCAGATTTATAATCTTAAAATGTCCGTAAAATCATCTGTTTTGTCATCTTTTTAGACATTACATTAGAGAATCATTCAAATACTAGCTCTAAAGTGACGTTTGTAAAGTAGCAACGGTTTCTGCTGTTCTGACGTCAGCTGCAGATGTGAATGAGTAGCGGAAGAAAGTAGTTTCTTATACAAAAGTATTTTTAGACTCTCCGTGTTAGATTTTATTTTTTATATACACAATCATGTCGTCGAACTGTTATATCTATAAATGCAATATCACACTCGTATATAGCAATGCAATATGTCTGTATATCGTCACTGGTGGAACACTAAGGCACTTGGCTGTAAGGGACGCCTTCCTGATATACAGCCAAATCGCACTGCTCCACCTCCAATATACAAATATATATAAATATCTTTTTTAGTGTTGGGCAAAAATTAATTGTGATTAATTGCATCCAAAATAAAAGTTTGTTTTGACATAGTTTAAGTGTGTGTGCAGTGTACATTTATCATTATATACAGTACAGTACATAATGTGGCTTGCAGTACATGTCTGCAGTATATATCTGTTTGCTTTTTGTAACTCTTTTTTTTTTCTCTGTCTGTTCTTCTTTATTCCCACCGCAAGGTTAATTGCATTAGCTAAAAGAAGCCAGCCTGTTGGTTGCTTATGGAGGTCGCAGTTAGGCATATGACCCTCACAAATCTGCTTCGCCACCCACCACTGTGGCTGGGATGATAGGTCTGCTGATGAGGCTTCAATTGGTGTCCTGGTCTGCTGGGTCTCCCAAAATAACAGTGAAGCAGTGATTTAGGGGTCTAATGTTGTTTTTGTTGTACGTCTGCTTGCGTGAAGGACTGCTGTGATCTCTAAAGCACATATATAAATGAACATCCCTGGTGGCTCGGAGAAGAATATCAAGAGGTAGCAATGTTTTTGTTGGTGGTAATCAGTATTTTTAGAAAAAAAATAAATAAATACAATCTGTCATTTTGCACAGTGCTTTTTTAGCTTCCAGTAATGTTTCATAGTATTATATATAGGGTTGGATATTATTTAGGGTTATTTCAATATCGGTGCTAAATCAATAATTTTAAAACGGTGCCAAAACTGTGCCTATACCAATACTTTGGAGCCACAAAATTGTGGTGGATGACTCCATATACATCAATATATATTGTTTTATATATTTGAATTAAATGTCATTCATATATTTATTTTGATCATATGTTTATTAGCATGAATTTAAAATTTGCATTATTTAATTAACACAATTAGTCCCTTTATTAATCTGGGGTTGCCACAGCGGAATGAACTGCCAACTTATCCAGCATATGTTTCATGCAGCGGATGCCCTTCCAGCTGCAACCCATCACTGGGAAACATCCATACACACTCATTCACACACATACACTACGGACAGTTTCGCCTACCCAATTCACCTATGTCTTTGGTCTTCTAGGGGAAACCGGAGCACCCAGAGGAAACCCACCCGAACACAGGGAGCACATCCACACAGAAACGCCAACTGACCCAGCCAAGGCTCAAACCAGCAACCTTCTTGCTGTAAAGCGAACGTGCTACCCACTACACCACCGTGCAGCCAAGTTGATACCATCTGTCTTCAAATGTTTCATAAAGTTTGACGTGTTTTCCCCATTACAAGCAACTTTTGTAAAGCATCTGCTGCACGTTGCTGTGTCAGAATTCTTGCTTGTATAATATAGCTATACTTTAGAATGCTTAGTTTAAGCAAATTGATGCGCATGGTTATGCGTCTTGATGAATCTGAAGGAAGTCACCAGATGCACTGTACTGCGCGCATTGCCTACTGTCATGATCACTAGTGATCTGAGCAGTACTTATTGTCCATGTAATCAGTCTGTGAGCAGCTTTAGCTGTGTGTTTGCAATCACTGGTGACTTGTATCAGGTGTGTGTGTGGCATGACTGATATGTAGTCCATGAACATGGCCAATTTGTAGTCCATATGAATGTGAGTGTTTACCAGTGATCTCTGGTAGTAGATCCCTGGTGATCATGACACCTATATGCGTGTGTTCCATAAGCAACAAGAATAAACGTGTAACATTGCCGATGTATCTGACATGTCCCGCCCTCTTTAAAACACTATTGCTATATGAGATTGACCTCAACCACTGTCCCTGAAAGAGCTTAATAAACAAACAAAATCTATTTGCATTTCTGACATTGTTTTTGACATTGATCAAGGTGCCTGCTGTGCTACAATTAATGCCTATGTGCTTTTGCACAGCTGATATTTTCACACCCTGAACTCCGTCCCCACTTCCATGAACTTTGGGAAAATGTAAAAAATGGCTCTTTAATAACAGCATCCATGTAATCAGTCACTTGCTAGTTTGTATCTCGTGCATACAACAGGGCAGTTAGTTTTAGTCTTTAGTCTGCTCTAATTGAGGTCAGTGTGGGAGTGTATGTGCTCTGGCCCTGACACATGCAATAGATGCTTACTCCTGCTTGCCCCAGCCTCTCAGCGCTTCTCTGCTTCTTTTGGGAATTAAAAAGTGCTGGCCTGAGGAAGAGCCAGAGCCAGTCAGGTCAGGGTGGAGAGCACAGAAAGACTACCTTCAGCTGCTGCACTCCAGCAGGGCCACAGCTGGGCAACCTGGGCCATTGTGTCGAGGTCAGAGCAAGCAGGGAGCAGATTGTTATAGCACCCGATAGTCATTTATTATGTTAGGTTGAGGAGTCAGCCGTTGTCTTTGGAGCAGTTTCACTTTCCATGTGGCCTAGCAAAGAGTTCTTAATTTATAAGACCTAGATTCTATTTTTCCAATTGTGCCACAGATATATCAATAGGAAGAAATAGGGCAACGATTTTTAAAAGGCCTTCGGTTTATTTTCAGACAACGGGCAGCATAGTGGCATCAAATTAATCAAGTCTGAGGCGCCCTTTTATAAATCATATCATATCTCTGTCCTGTAGGAAACTCATGAACTTAGTTACTTCAGCTAAGACTGTGCTCGATACTCCACTGTCAGCTTAGCCTCTTTAAATGCAGGTGCACTACAAAAGTCCACAGCGTTTAATTGTGCGTACGTGAATGGAAAAGATCTATCATGCCGCTGACTATTACAAAAAGAACAAACAAGAGTGGCTATTTTTCTCCCTGATGTAAAACATCTGGCAGGATCTCGTACTTGCAGAATTAATGGCCATTTAATTGGCAATAATCATTTTTTTACCTCTGTGATATGAGGTAAAGAGTGTTGCTGGAAGAACCAGATGTTTCCAATAATCTGCTGCTAGGTTTATTCTTTGTTTTTTCTCTTCTAGAAGGTGTCACGCTACATGTAGCATATGTTCTTATAGTGTATTCCTGGAGAGTGACCTACATATGCAAGAGCTCTCAATATCCAAAGAAAAAAATTCATAAGAAGTCACCGGAAAATCATAAGAATTTTTAAACCACTCAGACCCAAGGGTAATTGTCATTAATAACCCTGATTTGTAACCCAGGTAAAATTGTATTGTATGCTTGTATCTTTAAAGCATAGTTAAGCTAATTTTCTTTCTGAGGTTATTATCCTGATTTTTGAGCAAAAAATTGCCACTGGAAATTATTGTCACTTGTACCCCAGGCACATTACAAATATGTGCCTCAGCCTACATTTTTTTGTAAAATGTCAAATACGTTGCTCCGGGTACTTTTCATTGCACATTTTGCATGACAAATCCACTAGAGGGTGCTGTCTACATTTTTGTAAATTTGAAACATGTTAAATAGTGTATTCATTCATTAATTAATTTTCATTTTAATTCATTGATTAATTTTCCGGAGACACTTCCTCCAGCTCCTTCGGGATCCCAAGGAGTTCCCAGGCCAGCCGAGAGACATAGTCCCCCCAGCGTATTCTGGGTTTTCCTCGAGGTTTCCTTTTAGTGGGACATGCCTGGAACACCTGCCTGGAGCAAGGTGTCCATGAGGCATCCAAAACAGATGCCTGAGCCACCTATAGCTGACGTATCAAGATGTGGAGAAGTAGCGCCTTTACTCTGAGCTCCTCCCAGGTGACAAAGCTCCTCACTCATCTCCTCATTTCAGCCACTTGTATCTGAGATCTTGTCCTTTCGGTCATGACCTAAAGCTCATGACCATAGGTGAGAGTAGGAACGTAGATTAACCAACAAATCGAGAGCTTTGCCTTTTGGCTCAGCTCCTTCTAAACCAAAATGGACCGCATTACTGCTGCCGGTGCATCAAACTGCCTGTCAATCTCACGTTCCATCCTTCCCTCACTCGTAAACAAAACCCCAAGTTACTCCACATGGGGTAAGTACTTTCCTCCAACCTGGAGATGGCAAACCACCTTTTTTTCCGGTGGAGCGCTGTGGTCTCGGACTTGGAGGTGCTGATTCTTATCCCAGCTGCATCACACTTGGCAGCAAACTGCCTCAGTGCATGCTGAAGGTCTATGTTTGATGAAGCCAACAAAACAACATTATTTGCGAATAACAGAGATTAAATTTTGTGGTCCCCGAACCAGACCCCCTTCAGCCCAAGGCTGCACATAGAAATTCTGTCCATAAAAATTACGAACAGAACTGGGCTCTGGGGTTTGTATATTTGTATGTATATGTGTATATATAGAGTATGTTTTGTTTTAAGTTCTCGATACACGTCCTTCTTTTACATGTCAGAGAAAGGCACTAACTTAAACCCTCCCCGAAACCTAAACAATATTGTTTACAAATGCAAATGTAAGAGGAAAGTGCATTAGAACCATCTTGATTTCATATTGCTTTTATCTCTTTTGTGCAACCTTGCTTCACGGGAACAAAGCTGGGTGCTCTGTATCACAAGTACAACACTGTGAGTAACTGAGCAAATTAACCAAGCCAGAAAAATGTTCCATGTTAAGAAAGACAGTTGAGGCAAACACATTCAATAATACTACACACACTAGTATAAATTGTTTTGTGATTTGTGGCTTGTTTATTTTTGTTGTGCAAAGATCTGCATGAAAGTAATAATTTATTATTTGATAATATGTTCCTGTAAATATCTTTAGTGTGAAAAGATCAAAATGTAGAGTTCATTTTGCAGTCAAACATGTTGAAGTACATCTTTTTTGGGGTTTCACAAAACTTACCAATGCCTGGTTATTTACCATGTTTATTGTTAAACATTTGTTCATTCATTTTCCCTTGGCTTAGTCTCTATTTCACAGGTTGCCACAGCGGAACAAGCCACCAACGATTCCAGCATATGTTTTATGCAGCAAATGCCCTTCCAGCTGCAACCCTGTATTGGGAAACACCCATGCACTCTCATAAACACACACTCATATTTGAATTGGCCAATTTAGCCAATTCAATTGACCTATAGCGCATGTCTTTGGACTGTGGGGGAAACCGGACAACCTGGAGAAAACCCACGCCTACACGGGGAGAACATGCAAACTCCACACAGAAATGCCATCTGACCCAGCCAGGACTCGAACCAGTGACCTACTTACTATGAGATGACAGTACTAACCTCCGAGCCACCATGCTGCCAGTTAAACATTGGTGAAATTATAAATGTTTAACTACTTTTTAAACAATTAAACTATTTAAAAAATAAATGTATTAATAAAAAATTATAAAAAAATATTTAAAATTGGTTTATAAATTTTAGGGTTTATGGATACAGAATGTTAACATCTGAACAGTTGTGTATGCAAACATGACCTATAATCTATGGTGTTTACAGCTTGCTTCCTGCTTTGTAGTCTGGCATTCGCAATAGTTCCGTCTATACTGTATTTCTGCCTCTGGGCCTGAGGTGCTTTGTCTTCAGCCGGCTATTCTGATCTTCCGCTAATAGTTTATAATGTCAATGCTTTGCCCAAAGACAGAAGCATAAGACTAAAAGAAGATGCCCCCCAGTGTGAGCATTTTTCCTCTCCTCTAACTGAATTGGCTTGGTGCCAAACAGAAGAAAGAGGCGAGAGAGAGAACAAAACTCAAATCCTTCGTTTGATTAAGGTTCACCCAAAGCCAGCCTGACACAAACTCTATATTGGAGTGATCATTTGCATGAGTTCGTTTGAATGGCAAAAAAAACCCTTCTCTTTCCTCTGATCCGTCCTCTTTTGCCTGAGCTCTTGATTAAACTGACTTTGAAATGTGAAAATTGTGTGGGCCGCACTAGAACAATGTCAAATAGGCCTTGTGGAGGGGTGGAATGGATTTAAAGCCATTGTTCAATCTGACTCTTTTCTCCTGCATTAAAGACAGGGTTGCGGAGGTTTGTGACAGTCAGACGCCTGTGTGCTTATCTTTCCCGCAATAGTGTTTTAATCTGTTGGGTTAGCGCATGCCTGTAAACAAATTTGTCAGTCACACAATGGCACTGCCACCTTTAGTTCGCAGCGGATTACAGCGTTTTTAAACAGTCTCCGAATGAACACCTCCTGCTGTGCACATCTCCACAAAAGATTCGATTAAATATCCACGGATAAATAATTTGCGGATATATAGCATCTTTTCCTATGCGATATTAGCATGGAAACCACATGCTCGCACACCTTTAGAGGGGGTCTATTGTAAGGGTATTGTAAAGGGTTGTAATTCTTTTGATATGGAATTTAAACAGTATTTTACCCTAATCCCGAGTTTGGGCTTGAGAAAGCCTTTCACGTAGGTGGTTTTCAATTAGTTTCACTTAACCTTGTAAATATTTTTATGACATTAAAGGACTAGAAAAGCTTTTCGGGGGGATGTGGTTTGCTCTCTGCCCCATTTCATCTCTGTATTTACAAAAATAGCAGCAAGGGAATTTAGGAGGATGTACAAATTATCAAAGGTGGTTATTTCTCATTACACAGATGCTTAGCGGATTTAATCAGTGTTTATGTAGCGTAACTTGTGTGTTGACTATTAAATTACACTCTTTAAAAAAGCAACTGCATGTTTTTTTTTCAGTTTATAGGATCTTATAAACCACTAAGAAATGTGAACTAGAGTACTAGAATACTATGTTATTCTAGAATTCCCACAGTTCCTCTCTCAAATGTGTATACTTTTCTATAGAATTTCAATGTAACAGTCATTATTAACTACAACTTTTTGCCTCAATGAACTCCTAATTTTTAACATGGAAGTTGTTGTGATAGTTATGTTTAGGCATTAAATAGGATTAAGTTATGTAGAAAATGGAAATTAATTGAAAAAAAAGCAAATAAATAAATGTAATCAACACAATTATGTAACAGCCAGTATGCAAGCTGAAAACCATCAAGTTTAGAGCAACAATTGGTTATCATACTAAAGTGTTACCAGGTTTTCTGTAAATAAATAAACTAAATAAATAAATAAATAAATAAATAAATAATAGTGATAATAATTTTCACATTTAATTTATTTTTTACCTCATTTGAGACAGTAACAGGGGCGTTTTTGTCTCCCTTATGACTCGCTTAGACACAAAATGTAACATTATTAATTAAAGTATCCCAAAAACAAATATTCAAAATATTTCAAAAAATTTTAAATCCAGAGAAAGGCATTTTAGCTACTTAAACCGTGTCCTTTGTCACTATGCTAAAGACATCACACACCCTCAATTTTCTAATTTGGTTTTATAGAAACCAAACTTTAACTTGAACATTAACTCATAATGTATTGAATATGATTAAACAGTGCTACTTCCTCCTCATGTGATCATGACCATAAACATAGTGGCATAATAAAGGCTCAGTTGCTTCCATGCAGTGTTACACTTGACTCATCAGCTATAGCTTCAGCTGCCTCATATCTTCGATGGCTTTTAGGCTCTTCTTCATACTATCATGATTTTTTCACTTTTCACTTTTTTAGTTGTTAATTGTTGTGTGTTTTTTTCATTTCTCTCACTACTCTCTTTGTGTTTTACATCATCAAATTCAGTGACTATCAGTCAGTCTGAATGTGCCATCAGATATCCTAGTTCACTTTAAATCTCACTTTACATACATATTTTCATAAAAAAATATCTACTGTGCACTGTAATAAAAAATGCTACTGCCTTAAATGTTTAGTTGAATCAAATGATCCTTTCTAGTAATCTCAATTTACATGAAACCAACTAAAAATATTAGGTTAAACATTTGTAAAACTTAAAAAATAAGTTGATGCATGATCAACTTAAAATAAGTAAAATTTCTTATATTATTTCATTACAGTGTATACTAATTCACTGATATACTAATTGTATTATTTGTCAGACCTCATCAAGATTTTTTTTGTTTTTTGCAATAAATATATATACATACAATTTTCACAGTATGTCTGATAATATTTTTTTTTCTGAAAAAAGTCTTATTTGTTTTATTTCGGCTAAAACAAAAGCATTTTTTAGAACAGATCCATTTTAAGGTCAAGTCTAGTTAACCTAATTAGCCTAGTTATGCCTTTAAATGTCACTTTAAGCTGTATAGAAGTGTCTTGAAAAATATCTAGTCAAATATTATTTACTTTATTTAAGATAAAATAAATCAGTTATTAGAAATGAGTTATTAACGTTTAAAAATTTGTTGAAAAAATCAGCTCTCTGTTAAAAATAAACAGGGGGACTAATAGTTCAGGGGGGCTTATAATTCTGAAGTGGTAGGATTGTCCATTTTGCAATAATGAACAAATTAAAACCGACAATTTTTTTTTTAAGAAAACTGAGAGAACCTCCAAAAATCTGTTGTATTACAGATTTCTCAACAGCTCCATTTTTACAGTGCACATTAAAGATACATTAAACATTAAAATGCTACTTGAACTTTGAAGCTGATAGGATTAAGGCTCCTCCTTATGAAACTCCCCTGAATGACCTTCAAGTATTGGCTCGCTCTCCTTTTACTTCAAGTGATTCTCTGTTGTTGTCAAACTGTCAAGTCATCTCAGTCTTTGATGGACACTACAAACAGAGCATTGCTCGGCTCTTTGCTTTCGACTGCGTAACCCTCAGCAACACAAACAGAGCAAAGTCGTCATTAACTGCAGCTGTTTATTTTTTTAAGATAAGAAGGGCTTTTAGAACTAATCAGCGGCTGCATGCTAGCTCTATTTACACGTGAAGAAAGACGGCTGGACTACTGAGAGCGGCGGTTAATTCAGTCATGCCGATGAAGGAAAGGACATTATTGACCTCCGCCGGCAGCCATGTGTTTCAGTTATTAGCCGGCCTCCATTTGTCAGGCAGGCCGAGTGATATGGAGGTGACGCGAGGTTCAGGCCCGGGCTGAGGTCGTCCTCCATCCGTTATCGTGTGTCTGCGCCGGGCACTTTAATTGAATTACCCAATTTATACTTCAAGCAACAATGCCCTAGCCTACACCCATGACGTGATACAATTAAACATGAGTTTGAAAGCTTGTGTTTTGCATATTTTATCCTGCACTGAGAGGAGAAAAAGGCATCTGTCATGTTGCTATTTTTGTGGGCTATTTTTTTTTATTAATGCATATTACAGGAAGGGACATGTATTGCATGCTGTGGCCAGGGATGTTTAACCTTGAAAGAGATTTCAATGCATGAATGCGGGCATATAATGCAATACATCTTTAATGAGTGAAAATGTTTAATGTAACTGTTAATGTTTAATATAGACATTTGTTGTAGCATTGGTGATTTAAAACTTTTGACCAAGGGGTTTCAATGGGGCATCTAATAAAGGTTTGTGCATGTGTATATGCAATTTATTAGGTACACTTTACTAGTACTGGGTTGGACCCCATTTTGCCTTCAGAACTGCTTTAATCCTTCGTGGCAGAGATTCAACAAAGTACTGGAAATATTCTTCAAAGATTTTGATCTATATTGATATGATAGCATCACGCAGTTGATGCAGATTTGTTGGCTGCACATCCATGATGTGAATCTCCTGTTCCACCACATCCCAAAGGTGCTGTATTGGATTGAGTTCTGCTGATTTTGGAGGCCATTTGAGTACAGTGAACTCATTGTCATGTTCAAAAAACAGTCTAAGATGATTCACAGTTCATGACATGGCATGTTATCCTGCTGGAAGTAGCCATCAGAAGATGGAGACACTGTGGTCATAAAGGGATGGACATGGTCAGCAACAATACTCAGGTAGGCTGTGGCGTTGACACAATGCTCAATTGAAACAATCCCCCACACCATTACACCACCACCACAACCTGAATCATTGATACAAGGCAGGATAGATTCATGCTTTCATGTTGTTGACGCCAAATTCTGACCCTACCATCCAAATGTGGCAGTAGAAATGGAGACTCATCAGACCAGGCAACATTTTTCCAATCTTCTATCCAATTTTGGTCCTATTTTGGTAAGCCTGTGCGAATTATAGATTCACTTTCCTGTTCTTAGCTGATATGAGTGGTAATCAGTGTGATCTTCTGCTACTGTAGCCCATCCACCTCAAGGTTAGATGCGTTGTGCACTCAGAGATGCTTTTCTGCATACCTCAGTTGTAACGAGTGCTCATTTGAATTACTGTTGCCTTTCTGTCAGCTGGAACCAGTCTGGTCATTCTCCTCTGACCCCTGTCATCAACAAGGCATTTGTGTTCACAGAACTGCCGCTCACTGGATATTTTCTCTTTTTCGACCATTCTCTATAAACCCTAGAAATGGTTGTGTGTAAAAATCCCAGTAAATCAGCAGTTTCTGAAGTACTCAGACCAGCCCATCTGGCAGCAACAACCATGCCATGTTCAAAGTCACTTAAATCACAGATTAATAAAGGGACTAAGCCAAAAAGAAAATTAATGAATATATAT
>CAIGQZ010022722.1:420122-432159 GCA_903798205.1 Danio tinwini
TCTTTCTTTCTTTCTTTCTTTCTTTCTTTCTTTCTTTCTTTCTTTGTCTTTCTTTCTTTGTCTTTCTTTCTTTGCTGTATTCCAACTATTATTTATTTATTTTTTGTAGCTTTCGGCAATATTTATAAAAACAAAATCTGATTTATTGTTCTTCATTATATCTCTCTAGAATTTATTAAATTATGTAAAAATTATAATAGTAAAAACAAAGTCATTAAAAACATAGCCTAAATAGGTTGCTTTCTGCAGTCGTCACAATAAGGACTGTAGTACATTGTAGTGTTTTTTTTCTTTTTTTTTACATATTTGAAACTAAATCTAAAGTCAAAATCTAAATGGATATATTAATGTTTGAGGAATGATGTACTTTAAAGCATGGTTTGATTTGGAAGCTTCAACTTCTGAGAAATATATCCACACAGAAGCAACATAACGCTCAGCTGAAATCTGCTTGCCGTATGCAGGCGTAGCTAATAGCAGTTAAGCGGCGGCTGCAGAGGAGAGTTTATGTAGCATGTATTCAGGTTTATAAGTCTGCCAGTATCACAGATACGTTTTCCCCAGCACTTTAACACAAATAAAATGTACTTAGTCTGCTGGATGAATTACAGTGAACAAAAGCGCCTCAGCAAAAGCAGCAGACTCTTTCACTGTGTGGAGGAATCGGGTTTTATTAAAGCTTCTATCAAACCACACAGTACATGTTCTTCGCTTCTCTGGAACATACACAGTCAACTCTTCAGTAATAAAACTACAGTGTTGGATGATTTAAGCTGTTATATAATAACAAGAAGCAGCAAATTCTGCTTATACACATCAGCTCTACTTATTTTCCAGTTTACAAAAGATAATTTAATTGGTTGTTAATCAGTGAAAGAAACATGATTTAATTCACTGAGTGTATTGCTTCACTGTGGTTTTCATCGAGATCAAATTAATTAATCTCAGTCTGATTCCGTTTACCTACTATATGTACATACAGATATACATTATGCTGAGCGATGTATTGCTTTTGTAGTAATAAAATATCAACATATGGGCAATAGCCTATATTATGAAAAAAAAAAAAAACATTATTATAATAAGTATGTATTGTTGCAGACACTTTTTGACATGTGCAAAATAAAATATATTTCAAGAGTTCACACTTAGCTGATGATTGATAATAAAGCTTGTTTGGCATGCTGTCCCGGGAGAGAGCCCTGAGCTCATAAGATCCTCGACCCCGGGGTTCTCTCCCGTTTACAAGTGAGGGGGGAGTTTGAGCTTATGTAGATCTTAAAAACTCCCCTGCGGTTATAGTTAATAAACAGATAGTAATTGCTCTTAAGAGATAACTTCTTACTAGGAGAACTATGGTGCTGATTTGGATTAGTCAATTAACTTAAGTTGCATGTTTTTGGATGGTAGGAGGAAACCAGGAAACCCAGGGGAAACCCACATGAGCACGGGGAAAATTAGCTCACGTGGAAAACGTGTAAACTCTGCACAGAAACGTCGGCTGGCTTGGTAAGGACTAGAACCAGTGATGTTCTTGCTGTGAGGCAACCACTGGGCCACCGTGCCACCCATCTAGGAAAGGAGGAGGAGTAGGGGTGGAAGGAGGGATTGTTCAAAATGAAAATGGCTGTCATATGGAACCTAGGGTAATTATAGCGACTTAGGAATTGTCTGATTGGTGAATCATAAATTGAATAATGCGGGACCGGCTGCAAGCAATCAAAAGCACGTGATCCTCTCAAAATTAGTTTATAAATAAACTTCACAAAATAAAAAAATAGGTAAAATTGTGTTATGTATCAAACAATGTTGGGGTAACGTGTTATAACAATGCGCGTTACGTAATAATATTACTTTTCCAAAGTAACGAATAATTTAACACATTACTTTTAAAAACAAGTCATATTATTTGAGTTACTTTTAAAAAAAATATTGCAAGGTACTAATTACCTTGCTTAATTGGCTTTAAAAAACATATTGAGGAATAAAAACAGGCAGTCCACTCGCACTCGTCATCATCATCGGGTCTTCTTTTTCACAGCAGATGAGTCAATGTAGTAACTGAATATCTAAGCATATGGGTTTATTTTGATTCAGAGGGATCCAGTATGTTATTACTTACTGAAGACGCAAACCGTTTCACGACAACTCTGTTCAATATAATGAACTGGTTCGACCGGTTAACTTAGAAGATCCAGCTAAAACAAACGATTCATTTGCGAATCGCCTGTCATCACTACAGACAGTCAGAATGGCAGGCTGGAGACATTTTTGCAATGGATTATTGCTATTTTGAACTCATCGAAGAAAAGAAGTGGATTGTTGTTAAGTGTACATTATGTGTAAGTAAAACTCTTGACAACTGCAAGAAACACAACATTGAAAAAAAAAAAAAAAAAAAAAGACTGAATGCAAAGTACTAAGTTACACCCGCACAACACCTCCAGCTAAACAGCAAATGATTGACATCAGTTCACGTCTTCAGGTTAAACAATTTATTTGACAAAACAAAAAAAAAAATGTATTGCTTTTATTGTTGAAGAGATGCAGCCACTGTCGTTACTATAGATGCGACTATGTTTTGCAATAATATGTTATTTTAAATGTTTAAAATCTGTTTTTGCCTTGATAAATTATTTCATCTCAGTACTTTTAGGATTTATTGCAGCCTTTATATCAGTGGACAGTGACTTTACTTAATAATACAAAACATACAAAAGTAGCAAACACATTACTTTACATGCTTTCATTAATCTGTATATACAGCATGTATAGCTCTGGGCTCAAAAGTTCTCAAAATATAATTGTATCCTAAATGTTTTAAGGGAAAATTAAGCTATAGGTTACATAGGTGGGTGCTAATTGCAGAGCTTCTCTTTAAAAAAAAAGGGAAAAAACACATGCAAGTTCTGAAAGAGATCGAACCTCAGCCAGGTCAGGAAAAGTAATAATGCAATACACTCCATAAAAAAAGTAACACACTTAGTTAGTTTTTGGGGGAGTAACTGAATATTGTAATGCAATACCCAATATGGTCACACTTTATTTTGATGGTCCGTTTGTTGAGTTTAAGTTACATTGCAACTAAATATCATTAGATTATAAGTAGACTGTTAGGTTGGGGTTGGGGTTAGGGCTAGTGTAAGTTGACATGTACTTGCAAAGTTTCTTATAGTCAGTTTGTCAGTCTGTTGAAGGCCTGTTAAATGTCAGTATCAACAGCTATTAAGCAAACAGTCTACTAATACTCAAATGGACCATCAAAATAAAGTGTTACCTGCAATACTTTCAAAAGTAACTTTCCCCAACACTTGTGTTAAATTAAGTTTAAAAGTCTATTGCTGACAAAACCTTGTTGTTATTGGGTATTTATTAATGATTATGGTTTTTTTGGGCTTCACTTCAATCCTTTATTCATTTATTTATTTTTTTTATGTCATCACAGATTCTTGCAGTAAATATGCCTCATTAGATTTTCTGGAAAATAACCATAAGAAGACACATGCTGCTTTACGCATTATGTTTCGGACTGTACTGTACAGTAGATGCGTCACTGTGATTTACATAATTCAAATTCAAATTTATTTAAATCTGAATTTGTTTACCAATAGGACATACATGCAAACACACTGTTTCTGTTTTATGATGTATAGCTTTACATACATTTTTAATTCCTCTTTTTTGAGCTTGTTAGTAATATAACAGACTTTCTGCATTGGTCTATTTCCAACCATAATAAATCATCCAAAAGAAAAGCAACGCAACATGGCCTGTTATAAGTCTCCATGCGCATGTCTTTGTGTTCTTCTCCTCCTCATTGAATAATCTCATAATCATATTTATAATTTCACCAGAAGAGGTATTGCCCGAAATAAATTAGACCGCGGTACTTAACATTTAGATGATATTTCATCAACTTACTTTTATTAGTTTAATTTATGGATAAGCAATTTACATAACCGAAGCCGCACCATAAACATCGTTTATCAAAATACATTATAATAATGAAGCTGTTTTAAAATGCACATTAAAGGGACTAAAAACACGTTAGTCTGGCTAGCTGGTGATGCTTCTACGGCTGAGATAATTAATGGCTAAATAGGAGCTTTCTTGGCAAACAGTTGAGGAATGAGCACCGGCCCTGTAAAAGTGTACACTATAAATACAACAATAGGTGAGATTAACCTCTACCGATGAACAAGTGCACTTCATCGCCTGGCACAATAACAGACTCACAATTAAATATTACATTTTAAAATGTGAGCGCAGCAGCCGACACAGGGATGGCATTTATTTCTTCTTTGTTTTTCTGAATTTATAAAAAAGTGTGAGTACCAAACGGTTAAGAACAGAAGATAAGCCCAAATCAGGCATGCATTTTGACATTTAAAACAATGCGTTTAATGTTTCCAATTAGTTTACAAACTAATTAACTGCTGCTGCTTTTAATTTGCTTGTAACAGGGTGTTTCGGGTTATTCTAATCATCCAAACAATTGCACACACAAACTCACATCCTCACTTAACACACGTTTGCAGTCGGCGGTTTTGAGGACATTTGCTCCGTCTGCTCGACTCTCATCAGCCATGAGGAATCGTGCCTGGGTGTCTCGAGTGCCATTTGTTAATCAAGGCCAAAGTGGCAGATTATAAATATAACAGAAGAAAAATGACACATGTAAGTGATCTCATTTAAGAGCATTACATTTGAATTTATTGGGGTACTTAGAGGGGATGGAAAGGGTCGTGACTCTAGGGTGGTGGTTTAGAGTCATGCAAATGAGAGTTATGGCGGCGGTTGGCGTCTTAGCTTTCACTTCATTATCATAGAGAAATGCTCCAAAACCATCTGCTGCTGGGACCCCAGGAGGCTGGACCATAGTGCCAGACCCCTCATGTAGCCAGTGTGTCTTCACTTGTGTACTTCAAGAACACCTCTCTTAGTGTGTATGACCTGATTGACTGTTGGGCAAAATGCTGACGACGTCATTATGATGTCACGGTGTTAGTTTGGCTGGGCTTGTGTGTGTGCTTAAAGGGGTAATTTACTTAAAAAACTTATGTACTCACACTAGGGCTGGGCGATTTGACCTCAAATCTAAATCTCGATTAATTGAACATTTTAACTCGATTATCGAACGATTATTTAATTTATTTAATTTCATTGCCCCCGTAGTTCACTGACATGTTTTTACAGTAAATATGCTCACATATTACATGTGAGAGACTTCTGAATAAAGGGAGGATTAGTTGATTTAAAAATAATGGAAGGACTCTACTATTTATGGTTATTTATTAACAACATTGAACAACTGAAATTAAAACACACATTGCCTAAAACCAACAGTCACTTTTTTCCTTATAAAAAAGTGACTGTAGCAGCCTCTGGCTCAGCCTCCAATCATTGTCGAGGTCAAATGTGGCTGCAAAGTGGCCACAGAAGTATAAAACAGCCTCAGCCTTTAACGGAGCGGGGTCTCGTGACTTTACATGCGGTAGGGAAAGTGATTGAAAAAAATTGTCCTGGAAAAATGAGATCAATTGTAGGTTCTGAATGTCGATGTTGATTACTTTTCGATTAATGACCCAGCCCTAACTCACACTCGTGCAGTCATAAGTGTGTTTTTTTTTTTTTTTTTTTGTCATCACCTGTATAAATAAGTAATAAATGAATTATTCAAATGATAATAGGACAACATTTTGCCGAAATACATTCAACACAAGCTTACTGGAAATAGGAGCCCCTGTCTACATTTCTGGTGAGCGCAATTATGTAGCCAGAGGTATGTATGGGCCGAGCAGATCGGAGATGACAGCGTTTGATTCTGGCAAAGAATGGTTTCAGAAAGCAGGTAAAACAAAAGGCAAAAAAAAAAATTAACGAATAAATAACAGGGTGAGAATGTGGTAAAATCAGGTGGTCGCAAGGGATTTTCTTTTTCTCCATTGCTTTTGAAAAGGCTGTTGGTTGGGTTTAGGGAAGGGGGTGGGTGGGGTTATTGGTCAGTCAGTCAGTCAGTCTTTTGTCAGAGCGGCCTCTGGTGGATTTACACAAGTAGAGCAGGTGTGAATAGCACTCGCAAGATAATCTGGATATCTGAAAATGTGTACACAGCGGCCTCTGTTGGATTCACAAAAACTGCAAAAAATTGTACCTGCTGGGGCGTATTTCGCACTGAACAGAAATGTAGATGGGATACATATCCACAATGAGCCTGTTGGATACATTTATTGAAATACTGAGAAAATCGCTTTTAAAGTTGTCCAAATTAGGTTGTTAACAATACACATTAATCCAAAATTAAGTTTTGATATGTTTACAGTAGGACATTTTCGAAATATCTTCCTGGAACATGACTTTTGCTGCATATTCTAATGATTTTTGGCATAAAAGAAGAATCAATCATTTTAACCCATACAATGTAGTTTTGCCCTTTTCTAGAAATATACTTGACCTTGAATAGTACTCTTGAATAAACTAAAAATATATAACAAATTTATGGTTTTGTTGTCTATGATTGCATTTGTTATATCAATATATAATTATATTAAACACACAATAAGTGTCTGCTTTAGTGTTTTAAATAACTTTTGTGAAAATACAGTGTTAAAATACTGGGTGAAATAATGCTTCATTTGTTATCACTGAACCATTTTGACCTATAGTTGTTAAACGTACTGAACATACAAAATGTTATTAAAAAACATGTCCTTGGCAAGTAAGTAAAACCCTTGTTGTTTAGGGTTATAGCATTATGAAGTATACACATTTAAAATAGCAATGGGTTATTATTTTGAGGCTGTACTGTGTTCCTTTATGTGAGTCTTTTAAAATGTTGTCAAAAGCGATCTTGTTCTAAATATGCCTGATATTTTTCGGGATATCAGAAATTAGAATCAGAATCAGTTTTGTTGCCAAGTGTGCTTGACACACACAAGGAATTAGTTTTGGCAACAGAAGCTTCCAGTGCACATAAAGTGACGAGTGACAACACAAAATTAAATACAAGAAAGAAAAGGCAATAAACATTAAACATTAAACAGAGATGCAGTCAGTCAAAAAGATCTGGATGTTGAATTGTATGTACAGATATGCTGTAAATATACAGGTTATAAGGTGATGTGTACAAGTGCGTATGAGAAAGTATTGCACGTTTATTTCACAGTAGGGGAATATTTAACTGTTCATGAGGTAGATGGCCTGAGGAAAGAAACTTTTCCTGTGTCTGTCTGTTTTTGTGCTTGGTGCTCTGTAGCGCCGACCAGACGGTAACAGTTCGAACAGGTAGTGTGCTGGGTGTAAGGCGTCCAGAGTTATTTTACGAGCCCTTTTACTCACTCTGGAAGAGTACAGTTCTTGAAGTATAGGAAGGGTAGTGCCAGTGATTCGTTCAGCAGTCCGGACTATTCGCTGTAGCCTACTGAGGTTGGTTTTGGCAGCTGAGCTGAATCAGACGGTGATTGAAGTGCAATATATGAAACCTGAGGCGAATACTTTTAGTGGATGGACAATCAGCTCTTCAACATATCAAAATATCAAAATATGTGTTATTCCTGTTTTTAAATGATAATTCAATTATTTACTCAACCAGTATTGCAGATTCGGATTATTTAATGTCTAGTTTAAATTATTTATTTATGTTTAGTTTAGTTTAAGGCTGCACGGTGGCTCAGTGGTTAGCACTGTTTCCTCACAGCAAGAATGTCTCTGGTCCGAGTCTTGGCTGGGCCAGTTAACATTTCTGTGTGGAGTTTACATGTTCTCCCCATGTTCATGTAGGTTTTCTTAGGTTGCTCCGGTTTTCCCCACAATCCAAAACATAGGTAAATTGGATGAACTAAATTAGTCATAGTGTATCTGTGTATGTGTAAATGAGTGTGTGTGGGTGTTTCCCAACACTGGGTTGCAGCTGGAGGGGCATCCATTGCATAAAAAATATGCTGGAATAGTTGGCGCTTCATTCCACTATGGCAACCTCTAAAACTAGAGACTAAGCCGAAGGAAAATGAATGAATGAATTAGTAGTTTAGTTTAGTTTAGTTATTTTGTTTGCACATTGAAAGTCCCACAATACTATATATATATTTTTGTGTTCTTCAGATAAAACTAGATCACACAGGTTTGGAATGACATGAATGATAATTTTTACATTTTGGGGCAAAACTATCTTCTTTACAAAAGTACAATTTAACTAGACTATTTTTTGAAAAGGATCATAGCAGCATCCTAAATTAAACATTCAAACTAATTCAAATGTAAATAATGCAAAACTCTTGGCGTGCTGTATGTTAAAAACAGTTGTACAACATCATGTTTAAATTAAACATGCAGCAGTCGTGAAAACAACATTCAAGAAATAAAGACGTCTTTCTGCCTCAGAGGAATGAAATTAGTGAGGATCTACCAGACATTACATAAAACCTGGAAAATCTTATTTATGATCAAACAAGCTTCTACACTTGAAAAACATGTCCCCTTTTGTGCGTTTTCACAGGTTTGGAATTCCTCTCAATTAATGATGATTGTCTTTAGATCCTGCTTGTCTGTTTAGAAGCTTTCATCCATATACAAGACCAGCTAAAACCTCTTTGTCACCACCAAATGCATCCATGTTGTGCATTTTTCCTCTTGATCTTCACTGCAAGAAACTATAGAAATGTATAAAATAAAGAAGTGGGACGCCTTAAACCAACACATCTACTTTGAGTGCCGCGAGACAGAGCGATAGCTTCAATCCATTTGTTGGCCCTGCTTCACGTTTTGTTAACAGATAGCACTGGGTTTTTGTCAATGGATGTTGACAGAAAATCAAAAGCGCCACAGTGGCAGCAGCCCATAATGGTGACTTAGCTCTGATTTACACATCTCTTATAAAGATTGACGATTTGCTAAACAATCAATCCTCTCACAAGAGCTTGTTATTTTGCTTCATAATAACTGTTAGCGCTTTTCAACATCCCTCCGTGGACAGGATGGCGTTTGCGCAGGAGAGCGCCTCTTATCTTTAGTGGAATGAATGCATGCTGAAAGGATAATGTGCCAGTGATTATATTTTGGAACATCCCACCGCTTTCCCCCCCTCCAAAATTTCTTCCCCCTTTTCGAGTTTGTGCTGCTGTCAGTTGTTATTGAGAACTGGAAATATCTCCAAGATGCATCAAGGTGGCACAGCATGGAGTCTTCGAAAGCTGCGCTAAGGATTTCCACCCGCTCTATAATTTGATCAAAAGAAGATTTACTAAAGAGTATTTGCACGAGTATGCATCCATGCAAAATTAGCACCTAAACTCAACATATCTTGGTCTGCCCAAGAGCAATGTATGCGTTGGAGGGTCTCTCATTTTATAATATATGCTTCAACATTGCAGATCGAAATTAAAGAACAGTTCATCAACATACATTTTATTTTATTTTATTTTATTTTATTTTATTTTATTTTATTTTATTTTATTTTATTTTATTTTATTTTATTTTATTTTATTTTATTTTATTTAAAACAATGTAAAAACAATTTAGAGTTCAAAACTTTAGCGACACAGTGGCGCAGTAGGTAGTGCTGTCGCCTCACAGCAAGAAGGTTGCTGGTTCGAGCCTCGGCTGGGTCTGTTGGCGTTTCTGTGTGGAGTTTACATGTTCTCCCAGCGTTTGCGTGGGTTTCCTCCGGGTGCTCCAATTTCCCCCACAGTCCAAAGACATGCGGTACAGGTGAATTGGGTAGACTAAATTGTCCGTAGTGAATGAGTGTGAATGAGTGTGTGTGGATGCTTTCCAGAGATGGGTTGTGGCTGGAAGGGCATCCGCTGCGTAAAAAGCGGTGCGGAGCTCATGGATCAGGACTGGGTCAGAACCACCCTCGTGCAGCTGGGCCAGCGCCTGCACTTGGTAGCGCTGGTAGGTGGCCATAGCATGCAAGGCGCAGGCAGGCTGGCCCGCAGCTGAGTAGGCTCTGGCTCCGAGGGAGGCAGATAACCTACACGCTTTGGAGGGGAGACGAGGCTGACCCCTCCAGGAAGAGCCGCCACGCAGACATAAGTTGACCGCAATGGCACGCTCAAGCTGGGGAATAGTCTCGTACCCCCATGCTGCTCCACCGTCAAGGGTGGTGAGGGCGAAGGCGCACGCAGATCGGGCAGAAAAGGTGCCCTTCAGGACTGCATGAGCCTGCTGTGCACCTCCGGGAAGAAGAGGACGGGAGGCTTAGAAGGCTTCGCCTTTTTGTCCTCCACGTAGCACCCATCTAATCGGTCTGGCCGCGGGGCTGGGGGGATAAACCATCTCCAGACCCACGGTCGAAGCAGCCCGAGAAAGCACAGCCAACATATCCGCTTCTGGATCCGACGCCGCGCTCACAACCCCGGAGGGAGGGAGCGGGTTCGGATCCTCGTCGGATAATGATAGCCCACCCTCCGATGCAATGATGGACATCTGGTCCTCGGTGTCATCAAGTGAAAGGGGGACCATCCGGCAGGATGGATCGCTTCTCTCACTCGAAGCTTGGATGAAGCGTGCTGAGGAGTGAGAGGTCCGCGAGCCCGAAGGCGGCGGATTTACTCCCACTGTAACCATCAGATCTGCCCGAGTGCCAGCTGCAGAGCAGGGGACAACAGGGGTGGGTCGCCCTTTTGCAAGAGCGAGCCGCGATCTTAGCTGTGCAACAGACATGACGTCGCAATGATGGCATGAACTGCCCGCGAGCACCGCATTAACATGCTGGATCCCCAGACGTGCCACGCAGTGCTCGTGCCCATCATCCGGGGACAGGGAACCACCACATCCAGAAACACACTCTGTTGCTCTTTTAGGGAAGCTTGCTCCTATACAAACCGCTCAGTTTGAGGACCGGACCCAAAGGACGCCAGGCAAGGGCGAGAAGAACCCAGCTCGACCGTCTGCCGCGGCGTGAACGCGCTCTAGACCGGGAGAACAGCTTCTAAATCTCTCTCTCTCTCTGATGAACAGAATGGAGAACCCTCAGTACTCTCTCAGTGTGTGTGAAAGGTTCTGAAAGCGAAAAGGATGTCGTTGTTGAGCACATGCTGGCCTTTTATGCCAGGCTGATTGTCATTCAAGACAGCTGTGCACACTGACGCCGCCAACTCATTGGCATTTCATTGGCCCGTTTTTTTTTATTCTTTCAGATAATTGGTTTCTGACGAAATCCTCATAGTGGAAGTTTCCACATAGCATTGAAGTTCCCTCCAGAAGGGACCATCCCCAAACCATGACACTAGACTTCCACTTTTTAATGACTTATTTAGAATCATTGGCTTTGGCCTCCATCCAGTTTGATGATAATTTTCCCCATTGGGCCCAGACACAGTAAATTAAGCATTTATTGATCAAGTGAACTTTGGACCATTCACACAACATGCTTCTCAGCAAAGGTTAGTTTAGCCATTTGATGTTTTCTGCTTTCTCCTTTCAGTCACAATTCTCTTGAAAAGTTCAATAGACTAAGTATTAGGGCAATATTATTGATACATCTAACTAACATGACAATTTCTTTTACGATAGTGTATTGATAGTCCAACCTCAAGTATCGATTCAAGTTGTGCCAAATGACCTCCTCCTCTGCTCCTGTAGATGTCCCTAACTCGCGATCAACGAAACGCCAAGTAGTACGGGATCAGAAGTAAGCAAGAGTGAGCATGGCATAAAATATAAAGGTGCCTCCAGCTTTTAGAGCTGACGTGTGGCTGCACTTTGGTTTGAACAATATTAGAGTTGGGTCGATAGACGATGCCATCACCGATGGCCTATAGACATCATGATGCTGCTGAGGCGGCATCACCGATCCTCTGCACCACCCCAGTTGCAAACGCGCTCGTGAAAAACACACACTCAGGCCCCGTTTACACTGATACAGATTAGTTTAAAATGGCATTTTAGAACAAAAAAAACCCCACATCCAAACTGGCGTTTCACCAAGCATTTCTGAACAGCCCTCCGTCTGCTGAAAACGCACATCACGTGACCACACACACACACAGCCACACACACACACACACACACACACACACACACACACACACACACA